>JANHFO010002315.1:45633-58343 GCA_032468095.1 Pareas carinatus | reverse complement strand
TTTTTGGGGGGGAGGCGGAGGGAGGATACACGGGAATGGCTTAAAATCAAGCGAGCGTCCGTGGTGTAAACCCTGAGTTACGGCCCTCGGATTACAGGCGGTGGATCGGGTTAAATTAAAAGGGAGGGATGTTAATTAGTGGCTGCTTTAAACACCCACATTCAAAGTGTAGAAAATTTGTCTGTTTAGATTTTTGCTGTTCCTCAAACTAGCAGAATAAAAGAACGTACTGGCAAGTCACCTCTCTGTTCTCATTAATGGGAGGTTTAGGTTTATGATTGACCTTCGTTTTCCTTTAATGGTGGTGTAAGTATTGAGGTAACTTGGTAGCTACACCCAAACACTGACTAGCAGAGGAAACCGACTTTCCTGTCTTTCCTAAGAAACTGAGAACAGAAACCATACCTTGTATATACCAGTTGGGTTAATTTTTCTCATGTGTTCTGTACAGCTTTCTAAATGGTTGAAAATTTGCATTTCTCTTATTTATGACTTATCCTTCTTTCAAAGAATTCTGATGGGATATGTAAATATGGATTGCTGGTCATAGCAAGGATTTCCTCTTATAATTATGCTGTTTCAGAAGTTGGATAATGCATATAGCCTAGTAGGCATTAAAACAGTAGTGCTTTTATTTTACACTTCGTTCCAGGGGTATGCTAAGATGAATTACGTATATTTAGGGAAGGTAATAGCTGCATAGTTCTGACTTCAGATTTCTATATAATTTGCTCAGGATCTTGCATCAACCTAATGGTGGTCAGACTCAGCCTGTTGCCAGAACTACACATTAGTTGGGAATTGTTGGTGATTTATTATTCTGATTTCATGTTTTTAATCTCTGATTTTTGAAGGATATTCCGGTTCCCCAAAAATAAGCCCTAGCATGATTTTTCAGGATGCTCATGATATAAGCCCTACCCCCAAAATAAGCCCCAGTTAAGATCCTCGGCCAGATGGATGCATTTAGTAACCTATTTCTTCAAAAATAAGACCTAACCAGAAAATAAGCCCTAATGCGTCTTTTAAAGCAAAAATTAATATAAGACCTGGTCTTATTTTCTGGGAAACACAGTATGCCAGTCTCTCAGAATCCTTTCTGACTGAAGCAGGATGTATGTCTTAGTAAGTAAATAAATACATGAATAAATGTAAACTAACAATTGAGTATAGAAGGATTGACCTTCTATATCTTGAACAATCAATCACCTAGCTTTTAAATACCAAGTCCATTATCTGTTTGCCAGAAAAACAATATCTTAAAATTTTCTGGAAGATTTCCAATAAAGATCTGATAGGACTTCCAGAAGTTATGGGATAACCTTGGCAGCATTCTGCCAAATGCTTCTTTTTTTTCTTGCCTCGTGCTGTCATCAGTTTTTAACAATATCTTTAATATTATTTTCATTTTGCCATCATTCCAAAATTCAATTTTCAAGACTTTGAAGTCAAAATATTTATGAAAGATGTATCAGTATGATATATTAATAACATTCTAATAATGTGAATCCTTTATAGCAAATATATGCCATATATTATTTTATAACATGCATTATAGCTATAATGCTCCTAATGAGCTCTCTGTTCTATGCAGATGTGTACAAGATGGTCCATCTTTTCTCTATTTTCCCATGAAATGTCTATTTGCTTGTCATGAGGAAGTCATTCACCATTAGTCCCTGAGTCAAAAAAGTATAGTTACTCTAGCAAAGGATATTGTTTGTTATCTTTTCTCTGATATCTCCTGGAGCAAGAGTTTAGCATGAGCTCAGTTGAGATTTAGCCATCATTTTTAATATTTGTCTTTAAGTAAAACAAAAATAGCTTAGCTGAAACCCTGAAATGTTTCTTCCCTACTTTGCATCATGTAGGGAAGACCTTTGTTCACATATGCTTTAATGACCCTAGTGATAAAGTCACAGTCATAATGTTCTTATCGTATTAGAGGGAATAACAAAGCTTACTAGGCTGTAGCTCTGCTGATAAAGAGCTGAATGGTAATTATGAAACAAACTGAATATAATAGAGGAAGAATTTTTTTTTTGTATTTCCTTAAATACTCAACCTAAATAATTTAAAATATTACTATTCTTTCATTTTGTTCTTAATAAATAGAAATTATTTTTTATAATTTATTCCTCATATTAATTCCTGCATATTTGTAATTCCTGCATAATAATAAATGGTAGTTTATTTTGTTATTAATTTGCATATTCATATAAATATGTATTTATATTGATACAATTTTATTAAACTGTTATTTCTCTTGCTTTATTCCTTGAGGGTTAATTAAATATTGTCCTAATGGAGTCACTTTGTTTATAGAATCTAAACATTTAACAGTAATAATATTGATAACAACAGCTGGAAAAGTTACCAATTTTTAAAAATAAGGATAACAAAATAACATATTTCAAAGGGAATACATGTTCAAGAACTTAAAATGCACTCCTAATGTGGAAGGAAAGGCTCTTGAATTTAGTGAGACATCTCCATGTAAATAAGCATGTAGGAATAGAACGCTCGGTATAGACAAAAATTAAACGTATCTATCACTAATAGATGAAGATGGAGGCAGAATGAATGCTTTAACATCTAATTGAATTGAGAAACGCATAGTGAAGTAGAGTTTTTAAAAGAAGAAAATGACATTTTTACTTAATATCTAGAATATACATTAGTTGTAAAAAGTGATGTTGGATGGCTAGTTATCTAGTGATCTCCCAGCCATCTCTATTATAGATTTTATAGGGCTTGGCAAACATCTTTTCACTTGTTAATATAGGTAAGGTAATTCTTATTTCAGCACAGAGAGTATTAGATTGATCTATTGGGGCTTTAATTTATTGAGAAGTTAGAATTTGAATGCTTATCCTAACTCATTACAGATAAATTTCTTCAGTATGGAATGTCAACAAGACTGAGCGAACAGTTTGACAAGAATTTCATGAAACAGTTCTTGATTTATTTGATATCCCAAGATTGCATCTGCTTCAGGCAGCCCAAATCTTGAAATTCAGGACTACTGTATAGAAGTTGAAGACTAGCAGGCGTTAATGTCTGCATTATGGGGGAGATATGTCATCTCTCTTATGTCTGCTGTCTATACTAATTAATTCAGTATTTTGGAAACTTGACAGGAAAAAAGAATTTAAAGTTAATTTTAAAAAGTACATATTTCTATAGTTCTCTTGGATTCATTTAAGAATGTGAATGTTATTATGAGCAGTTTTTAGAAATGGAAAGATCTAAATTTGGAGAGAGGACCTTGGATAAAATGGGTTTAAGATAAGAACTTGGTTTGGGTGCCTGAGTTTAAGAAAGCAGCCAAGGAAGCTATAAATGCAACTTATAATTATATAATTATATCTAGAATTTGAAAATGGTTGGATCTGTTACAGTCTTGCAATATAAAATGAGACCAAATTTTGTTGGATAATTGTGTTGATATTTGAAGGTAAAAAAGCAGGGCTTAGATTATGCTTTGCCCTAAAACATGGCTGAGTTCTTTATATGGAGCATAATTTGGTTATGTTTCCTTGTTGTCCCACCCTCTAAGGAACACCCTGAAGCCAGTTTCTCTGCTTTGAATCAACTTGCAAAAGTGTTCACCCTGATTTGAGAATATAGAGATTTTCTCTGGAGTGGAGCCTGCTGTGGCACTGGCACATTTTCACTATCAGGTTGGGGGCACATAGTTTGTAGCTGTGCTGATTCTTATGTCCTGGTAATTTCTCAACTACAGTAATGCCCTTTTAAGGAAGGGGTCACACTTGGAACAAAAATGTGGTTTGCTTCTATTATAGTTGACTTTGATTCTATGTTATAGTAACATATAATTTGTTTTCTATTTACAACTGCCAACACAAAACTTCGGTGAATACAGGAGGCTGTCTCTGACATTGCTTTAAATATTGGTTTACTATATCTGATGGTACTTACAAGTTGTCTCTGTCGTTTTTAATTGGTCTTTTTTCAACTAAAGGGAAGAATTCTGAAGTCCTCAGTTATTTCTTAGGAATTTTTGCAAAGCAGTCATTAAAGAGATCCCCTGAAATCAGGGCATGCTGGAAAACATGTTTTAGAAATCCGTGTTATGAGAATGATAGTGATAAAGAATAACATTAAAATGAATGCTCTAAAAGTCTAAGAAAGGTTTTACAGAGAGTAAAACAGAGGTATGTGAAGCTTCCTTGACTATTTAATGCATTAATGGATAAATGTTCAAGGAAAGTTTATGATGATATTAGACGAGTGCTGGTTGAGGCTGTGAAAGAGCATGTACTTTTGTATGCAGAAGAAAAGTTATCTAAGAACTCAACTTACTTGCAGCAACTGTTATCTTGTAAGCTCCAAGGAGGAATAGAAAGATGCACCTGAAAATCAATATATCAAAATAAGGTAATCATCTTTGAAAGGAAGTGAATAAAGTTATACATAAATAGTAAAACTAAAACAAATAGATGAATTTATGCACCCTATGTACGACATGCTAATACTGACCAAAAGATCATGAGAATATGTGATCTACTGTGGTGAGGAATGAATGCTTGTCAGAGAAGAAAAGTGTCTCTCTGGGAATGTGCTCTAGATTACTGTGTGGAAGTGAAAGTTCGGTATTCAGAAGAAATGTACAGCATTACTAAGCTGAATGCTGGTCAGAATGTGTGTAAATTTAGAAGAGATGGGATCAAGAATGAATGAGGGATGAAAGAATGAATGTGAACTGAATACAAAAGTGGCTGATCAAAAAGGAAGAAGTGCTTTGAAGTAGTCATACAGAGAGATTGAATAGCACTGAGTTACAAAACAAATATATGAAAAAAGAATTCATACATCATTCTAGAGGGAGTGTTGAGAAGTTTAAAGAATAAAATGTAATCTATGCATGGACATTATAGAAGTAACAGTAAAAAGTTATGTAACATTAGTAAATAACTTTGGTGCAAACCAGATTGAGCTGTATTTTCCTTTCTTTTATCTCATGTCTTTCAATTGCTGTTCCTTTGCTTTGCTTTTGTTATAATATTGATTACTCTAGAAAAGTGCGATGGTTGCATTTGTATGTAAATGTTCATGGTTTGGAACAGAGTAACATTAAATATAAGCCCAAACTAAGGTTCAAGCAATATCTTCTTATATATTGAGTAAATAAATTAAAACAACTACTTAAGAGTGAAACTGTAGTTATATATGCTAGTCTGTGGAATGTTTCCATTGTTGTTCTAAGAATCCTATGCTGTGACACAGAAGGAGTTAAAGATATTAGTGCATAAGAATAGGTCTACGCTTTCAGTCTAGTATCTTCTTAGAATCACTGGTTTGAGATGGGTGGCTATAGAAAATAATTAAAGTTTGCATCTAACAAGATACAGTCAATATCCTAGTTCAGGTTTATCATTTTGGGTTTTGTATTTGAGTGTTGTTCATTGTAACTGGCCACTGAATGTGTGAGTGAACTATTGAAAAATATTTCATTTGTTTTATGGCATAGATGGAAAAACAATAGGGTGTGAATTGCACAATATATGTATGAATAAGAAAAAACCTGGACACTCCCACAACTGGCTTGACATCCCTCACTTAAGGAAATGTAACCTTTGACAATGAGTGAAGGGAAGACGTTCCCTTCCCGTGCTTTGTGGCATTAGGCCCAGGTTGGTCTATTGCTCTATGACAATAATTGCTAGATGTCATTATTATCAAGCGATCAGCATTCATGTGTGAACCAATCAGTCTACTGAAAGCCAGGTGATTAATTACCTAAAGGAGGAACTGTAACTCATAGGAAAACACATGTGTTTTATATATAACAAATCCCAGGTTCATCCTCAGGAAATGCCAAAAAAAAGGCTAGCAAATAGTTGGCTTTCTTTGCCTCAAACCCTAGAGGGCTACTGCCAGTCACAGAAGATGCTGTTTAGGGGAACAAATATTCTGACCTACTATTATATATCATTCTGAGAACTCCTTCCTATGAGCTTCATCCATGTAATTAAGGTTCTCCACTAAGCCTATATTCTCTAAAGGATATGACCGTTGTCTTCTGAGATGTCTCTAAAGTCTTAGTCCTGGGTATTTTGCTTGTGTTCTGTAAGTGAGGAGTTGTTACTTACTGTCTAACCTCTGTGCCTTCCTTCAAAGCATTTCTGTTTTTCAGTTATGGTTTCCAGCTGCTATAAGTGGAAGGCAGTCCTTCCTTCATATTTGTACTGAATGTAACTTGTAAAGAGAGATCTTCTTCCTAAGCCTTGACTGGTGCAGTTCTGTATTGATATTTAACGTTAAATATAAAGTGCAAACCATTCCTTTGCCATCATACTATAACACGAGAATACCTATACTTCCTCTTATTAAATACTAGACAGCTTGTGCCCTATTGAGTCATTGTTTCAGAGATATTTCTTACCTAAAATGACCACATGTGGACAAAAAAGCAGTGAGAGGCAGGAGTGATATCTGACTTCCTGCCAGTTTCCCCACTGAGTTTCTTTTTGGGAAGATGGCAGGAACCATCATTCCTCTCTCTCTCCCTCTTTCCTTCTCTCTCTTCCCTCTCTCGTGTCTTCCTCCCTCCCTCCA
The DNA here is from genome assembly GCA_032468095.1 of Pareas carinatus. NCBI lineage: Eukaryota > Metazoa > Chordata > Lepidosauria > Squamata > Pareidae > Pareas > Pareas carinatus. Next base: position 51,761 of record JANHFO010002315.1, on the reverse strand, counting down.
ATTTTGCCATCGTCTTCCCTTTCTTCCCTCCCTTGAATGCATGAGACGTGCCATACAGTAGGGCACATGGGAGAGAGTGTGTGATAGATGATCTGCGGGTAGGTCCATGAAAGGTGTATGGGGTGTATGAGAAGTGCTGCACAGGTTGGGGAGGACCTGCGAGGGGTGGTGCAAGTCCTGAAGAGAGCCTGGAAATGCTTTGGAGTGCATGAGAGGGTGTCGTGTAGTTCAGGGTTTGTGAGCAGCACAGATCAGAAAGAGTGCATGAGTGTGCCCAGGAGGTGCTGCACAGATTGGGGAAAGCATGAGGGGGACGATGTGGGTCAGAGAAGGTGTGGGGTCACAAGGGCTGCCATGCAGGTCAGGGAAGGTGTGTAGTGTTACGCAAGAAATGCCACATGAGTCAGGGAAGGTGCATGGGGAATGGTGTGGTATGAGAAACTGCGATAGAAAGGATGCGCAGAGGGTCCCCTTCTGTACTTCTGTATTTCATAATTGGTTCACGGTTTAAGTGAGCTTTAGATTTTAATAATGTTAAACAAGCACTTAATATGATCAGAAGTAGGGATCCAGAGTCTAGCATTCATCATTCATTCATCTTTGCACTTTCATGATATGATAAAAGTTCAGGTGTTGGGAAAAATCCGTTTCTGGATGAAGTAATTCCATGTTATGCTCTTTCTTTCTTCTTCAAAATTTATTCAGATCTTCTTTCATGAGCATTTTATTATTCAAGAAATCTTTAAGTCAGATCACAGTAATAGAGTTAAAACAGAAATATATTTCTTCATCGTCTGAACTTGCTAACTATAATTCTCACATACAAGTAGTCCTTGACTGACAACTGTAATGAAGCCTGTCCATTGCAGTCGTAAAGTGGGTCACCCACATAACTGACCTGATTTTACAACTTTCTTTGCAACTGTTGTTAAGCGAACCCATTGTTCGCTATGGACTATTTTTCCCCCAAACCAGAAGTAGATGCCATTTTTGGGCAAAATTTTTTTAAAATATGGTCACCCGAGTGTGGGATGCAGTTCTGCTGCTAAGCACCCAACATGCAGTCACATGACCATGGGGCAAGGCAGCTGTCAGAATTTCAGTACTGGCTTATAAGAAGCCCCAGGGAGCTCTGTTGTAATTTTGAACAGTCACTAAGCATTAGAAGTTGAGGGCTACCTGTATGCTGCTCGTGGCAATATACTTTGAATTTTTACCTAAATAGAAAGGTGGGGTATAAAATATAATGCTGCTGTGAGAAACAAATTATATGCTCAACATATATTGTTAAATCTTTGCTTTTGAGGCCCTGTGAGAAAAGAACTCCTAGATTTTGATTGCAGGCCTGGCCTATCCTTGATATCAAATTGCTATCTAATTGAGAACATTTATACCAGTTTGTCTCATTCCAGTGTATATTGTAGTCAGTTACATGAAATTTGAACTGTAGTTGCATTAATAGGAAAATGATTTATTATTACTGTTGTATTTTCAAATAATCATTAATCAAGATCATCACTAAAGATGACTGTGAGATGTACCATATAAACACATGCACTTTTTAGTTTAGTTATCTATTCTTTCTTCTTTCTAACATGTGAACAAAGAATCCTGAATTTAAGTTGGAACCTATGATTCTATTGTGAAACTAATAAATGTGTTTGGGCATATGTCAATTGAGCACCAGGATGAATTTATAATTTCCATATGTCATAGAAAACAATCTTGTGATCAAGTTGCATGTTATTTTTTTGGGCAAGAATAGTTTTCATTGATCATGGTGAGAAGCTTCTGAAGAAGAATTGAAGAAATATTGGTTCTTTTTTTCCAGATTGGTGATGACTGGTGAAATGTTGCTCTGAATTGGCAATCAAATCTATTGCATGGATCACCTGTGAATTTACTTGGCCTTACCTAATAATAATACAATAAGTTCTTCATGTCCAACTTTCTGCCTTCCTGACTCAGGTTGCAAAAAGTTTCGTAGAAACAATATTAAAATAAATATAAATAAGCATATGCTGCTGATACCCAGCTATCCATCTCCACACCTGTTGAATTAAATTTTATGTCTTAATGCCTAGAATAAGTATGGGTTTGGATGGGGAATAAAATGATCCAGATAAAGACTTTGGCATTTAGAACCATCTGAGTTCTGGAATTTATCATCCCTTGTTTTGAAGGGGTGTCACAGCCCTAGGTAGACACTTTGCACAATCAAGGGGTCCTCCTGTACTTATAACTCATTTCAGGAGCATCTGGAAGTCACAGCCAAGAGAACTTTTGTGCAACTTTGTGTTGTGCACCAATTGTGCCCATTCCTGGACCATTCCTATTGTTGATCACTGACGCCTAAGTCAGCTGCTGAATGGATTACTCTAATGCTCTGTACATAGAGCTGCCTCAGAAGAGCATATGGAAGCTGCAGCTGGTGCATGAGCAAATACATGTGCTCCTTGTTTAGCACACATTACACCTCTGTTGTGCAAGCTGTTGCGATACAGGTGCAATTCAGAGTGCTGGTAATGACTTATAAACAAAATAAATAATGACCTATAAAGCCATTTAGGGCATTGAACCGGGTTGAGGGACCACTTCACTCCAGATATATCTACTCGCTCCATTAGGTCTGACTGAAGAGGCCTACATCTGATGGGGCCCAGGACGAGAGCCTTTTCTGTCATCTTTGAAACATTACACCCCAGAGATTAGATTAGCCCGATCCCACTTATCAATTGTGTTTGGAGATAGAATGGTACAAGGCCTGTTTGATGGGTATATTGAATGTTGTGAATGTGTCAAGCTCAGTAAATCACAAGTCCAGGCAGTACAATGCTCTCTGCAAGAATCTGAACTACTAATAGTCAGTAAATTGGTGGTAGATAAGAGTCAGTGGAATTCAAGATGGGCTGGACTTAGATCTCTTGTGGGTGCGAAGGGATTTGAGACTGATGACACATTTTATCCCTCCTTCAGGGTCAACCTGGTCGTCTGCTACAGAATGCTATGTATTTCAGCTGCTTATTGTAGTGATGGTTTTAACATAGCTGTATTTTTTTCTTCGTATTTTTTATCGCTTTTGGGGGTTATAATTGCGGTAAGCCACCCAGTCAGGTATGTGAGATAGATAGCTTTATATATTAAATGTTTAAAGGTTTAAAGGCCTTTATATAAATAAATGTAAATATTAATTATATTTATTATAATAATAATAAAATAATAATAATAATAATAATTATATTAATTATATTTAATGTAAATATATTAAAGAAATCATTTTTAAAAAAATTGACTGTAATTAATCTCATCCATACCATATCTACCTCTAGGTCCATACCTTGGTAGCTGATTCTTGCTAGTGGCTGGACACATTTCCCTCATGCCGCTTGGATTAGGCCGCCGGAAGAAGGCCCCCCCTTTGGTGGAAAATGAGGAAGCTGAGCCCATCCGCAGTAGCCTGGGTGGGATGGGGGTCGGTGGCGTGGCAGCACTTCAGCCAGGACTCCCCCCTCCACCAGCCAGCCTCCGTCCTCGTCTTGTGTTCCACACCCAGCTAGCCCATGGAAGTCCCACTGGTCGGATCGAGGGCTTTACTAATGTCAAAGAGCTATACAGCAAAATTGCAGAGGCCTTTAATATATCCCCAACTGAGGTAAGCACATTTTTTATATTACCTGATTAATGTAGGCTCATTGCAAGTGTGGTAGGTTTTATATAAAACCAGATCTATGGAGAAATATTTGGGTGAACTGAGGTGTTAATATATCTGCTTGTTTCTAGATACATATCTTGGAATCTAGATGATTGTTAGTAATCAAAGGTCTCCTGGCTCTTTATTGCAGAGATTGAGGGAACAGCTATTTGCTGCACCTTCATTATCTCAAACAGTATCAGATTCTTACTGTACTTCCTTGATTTCTTTTTAGGTGATGTTCTGCACTTTAAATACTCACAAAGTGGACATGGACAAATTATTGGGTGGTCAGATTGGCCTGGAAGATTTTATCTTTGCCCACACAAAAGGCCAGAGAAAAGAAGTGGAAGTGTTCAAATCTGAGGAAGCCCTGGGCCTGACTATCACAGACAATGGTGCTGGCTATGCTTTCATCAAGGTATCTTTAAATGGTCACATATCGTCTCCTGCTGAATTCTTGCTTTGCTTTTTGAGGTGGTAGGATTCTGGGCTGTTGGGGTATTTTTTGAGTTGTTTGCTCTGTCCATTGTTTTGCTTGCTCTGTCCTTCAAAAATTATCAGCTCTGAAAAACAAACATTTTAATTGCTTATATTTTGGTGACACCTAGAAATCCAATCTTAGCTAATTTTTTACTTTTTCATCTTTCTGAGAAAATGCTATTTGTTTTCAAAGCGAGTCAAAAATGATCTGATTTCATAACAAGGCCTTTCACAGATAAAGTATTTGCTGAAGGTATGTGACGTTATCACATGCTATTTTTAACAATGCTAAACAGAGATAAATGGATTTTAAAAGTTTAAAGCAGCTTTTTCAATCTTATGTCCTTCGGGATATTTGTGTTCTTCATTCCAGAATGTCAAATAGCAATTCCTGAATGCTATCAATTTATGAAATACCGGGCTGAAGAATTAGGGGAAAATATTATACATAGGATATAATGGGGATTAGCTTCCCTGTTCTTTGTATTGGACATTAGATTTGTAAAGTAAGATGGATTTTTATTCCTTTCTTGGAGAAAATAAATTGAAGATTAGATTTCCAAAACATGGTTTGTTTGGCATTGAAAACTGAATGTATATTTAACCTTATGAGCATAACTGTGAGAGCTGCAAGTATCCTATTTTAAGAGAAAGCAGTTGTCTAAAATGTTGATAGATGCCAGAAGATAACTGTAGATATCTGTTATACAGGCTCACAGGATGCTCATCCTACAAAAGTTACTTATAGAGCTGTGATGATTAAGATGAATGACCCAGTAGGATGCAAGGCTAGACACCATTAATCCTGTTTGCCCTTCAGCACTATCTTCTTTTACTACATTTTTATAATGAAAATCAAAACAACTATGAAGCATAAAGTTATCTTTTCCCATTCCCTGAAAAAAAAATATTTCCTGTGATTTTGTGTGATTGTCAGATTCTGCATATATGTTCTTATAGTAGATCTAGATGAAAGCCAATCAGTGTAAACATTTTGCAGGAACAATGTTTTTCTACCACCATTGGGGTTTCTTTTCCGCTAGAGATAAGAGAAAGGAAAGGGATGGCCTCGTGCATTCTGGGTTATGTTCTTGCCCACCATCAGCATGAAGTTCCTGACAGATGGTCTTTGAGAGTATGCAGCTTTTGCTAGTAAAAAAGATCCCCCATCATTTCCTGAATAGCTGTCATAGGACTAGGCCTCCAATGAAGCTTGTTTGCTTTATTCTGTTTGGAGCCTTCCTGATGGTTTCCGGATAAAATTTGTCCACCATCTAAAAAATTCATCTAGTTCTTTTATTGAAAATGCAAAGCCCTATACCTTTCTTTTTTGGGTGTGTATGTGCATGCAGGAGCACAATTTTGTAATGCACATTCTGAACATAACTTCCTTTTTGCCATACAAAATACAAGAAGGTCAGCCCCAATTGTTTCATATATAGGACCTTAACAATGGATTTCATGTTAGGTTGGACGCAGGCGCTAGCTATTTCTACTTTATGCTAAAAATAAATTATGGGCTGTGAATAATATTAAACCTAGAACTATGATTTTTCCTCAGTATAACATAATCTTTAATAGAGTAATAAGAAGTTAGTAACAAGGAAACCAACCTGGTGTCTTTGAATAGAAAAGGAAGGTCTTTACAGTCAAAGTTATTATGGTACTTATGAAGTTAATAAACAATTGCTGTGCTACACCCTGTATTTTTCAGTATTTTGATCCTACAGAAAGTGACTGGGTATTGTGATTCTGTGCTCTAAAGCAGTGGTTGCCAACCTGTGGGCCAGGGTCCACCAGTGGGCTGCAAGAAAATTTTGGAGGTCCGCAGGGAAATCTGGAGATTATTTGAATTTTTTTGTACAGTTGTATGGTTCCTGTTCTCTCTCTCTCTCTCTCTCTCTCTCTCTCTCTCTCTCTCTCTCTCTCTCTCTCTCTCTCTCTCTCTCTCTTT
>JANHFO010002315.1:30091-40515 GCA_032468095.1 Pareas carinatus | reverse complement strand
ATGCATAATCACCTCCTGGCATTCCACGTCACAAGGTACCCTTCAAAAGAACAGATTCAAACAAAGTCAGTATCACAACAGTGTATGCCTATACAAGCAAAGGCCGTATGTGGTCTTGACTTCCAGTTCCTCAGAAGTAGGCCTATTCAAGTGCATGATTAGTTAGTACACATAACACACCTAGAGTTCACGCTATGTACTTTCTCTTTCTTTGTTTAGATACAGGAAGAGGCCATATTGGGAAGGACTGTAGAATGTGGTATGTGTTTTGCACTTTGCCAGCTCGGTCCCTAGCACTGTTAGTTAAGGTTGTGAAAGAATTCTATTTGAAATGCCAAAGAGCTGCTGTGAGTCACTGTAGGGTAAGGCCAGACCAGGTGAACCAGTAGCCCGAGTTGGTGTTTTTGAAAATAAGTAAAGACAAAGGAAACTTATTCATCCTTAGAATCAGGACTCCAGGCCTGTTACTGTTTTCTAAATCTGAAATTCTGCTGTTAGCTAATACAAAAATGTGACAAAAATTCAGAATCTTTATAAGTAAAGTTACACCATAGATTCATTTTAACAAGGAAGACCTAGAGGCAAGAAGAATAAATGCAAAACTTTCATTCTGGGATATTGTTACCTTTTCTTACAGTTTCAGACTCTGAGTTTGTAACTACTTTGATAATATATCTTTCAACTGTGTCTTCAACTTTTACTCCATCTTCAACAGTATTTCTCTAATCTCTAACGGTTCTATGGTGGGGACATGAAAAACTATTCTCCAGGTCAATGGCCTGTTCCAGATATGCCCCCAGATACAGTTTTTAAACTCTGCTTGGCACTTGATAAATACACCTACCCACAGATTGCTGTAATCCTCACATCTACTTTATGATGTTTATTTTGCAATCTGGCAACGTGAACTATTCTTGAAACATCATGCCAAAGAATTTGTGTTTCATCCAGCTCCGTTCCTACAATAGTGTGGACTTCCAATCCCAATTGGAACTTTAACCTGCCAGTTCTTTTTCCAAGACCACACACTTGGTGCTGCCTCCCATAACTTAGAACAGATTTAGTGCTTTCGTTAGGGAGCAAAATACTTTTGAAAGCTTCAGAATTTCTTTCACTCCCTTTCTGAAAGCTGTTCCAAAGTCATTATAGTGAGGTAGTCCTCAAATTGCAACAGTTCCTTTAGTGACTGAAGTTACTAGGGTGCTGAAAAGGTGACTCAATACCGCTTTTCACATGACTGTTGCTGCAATCCCCTGGTCACATGATCAAAATTCAGCCACTTTGCAATTGACTCGTATTTACGATGGTTGCAGTGTCCCACAGTCACATGATCACCATTTATGGCCTTCTGACAAGCAAAGTCAATGGGGAAACTAGATTCACTTAACAGCCATGTTGCTAACTTTACAACTGCAATGATTCGCTTAGCGACTGTGGCAAGAAAGATCGTAAAATGGGATAAAACTCACTTAACAAATGTCTTGCTTAAGAGCAAAAATTTGGGGCTCAATTGTGGTTGTAAGTTGAGAACTACCCATATACTGTACTAATTTCTTTTTTTATTAGTTTATAATATAAAATTCAAAAATGGAAAAATAAAATAGGATAAATAGGGGAGGGGAAAGGGTAGAGAAAAGTGTAGGGAAAGGGGGGAAAAGAAAGAAAAATTCCCTTTGGTGGAGTAGAATAAGATAACAGCAAATCTCTACTTTTACTTTTACATAATAGTATGAACTAGCCATTTCTATAACAAGAAACTTATCCAATTAGCAAGTTTCATTTTTTTCTTCCTCAAGCAAAAAGTCCAGAAGCGGTTTCCAAATAGAAACAAAATTGGCTGTTTTTTTCTTTAATCAAAACAGTCAATTTAGCCGTCTCTGCTAACTCCATCAACTTTTGCAGTCATTATCCATTGTGGGAATCAAGTGTTCTTCCATATATACCAGATTCTTTTAAAGTGAATTACTATAAGGATTGCTTCGTTTTTTAGGGGGAAATATTTTTGTAAATGTTTGATGCAACTAAATGAGTACCACAAATATAATAAAAATAATTGAGAACTTGTTCTCCTTCTTTGTGAGTACTTAATTGCTTCAGTGAATAATTAAGATCAGACACCAGATTTGAGAACTAAAGCTATGATATATTTCTTAATTATATATGTATGTGTATTTATGTGTATATATATATACTGTATATATATGTATGAATGAATGTATGTATGTATATCTATATGTATATGTACATATGAATATTGACTAGCAAGAAGCCAAAAGCACCAGCCTGAAGATGGCAAGTGAGACTTTGCCGAAATGTCGCCAAGAGACTTTCCACTCTACACGGGAAAAGAACCGAACACACCTGGCCTTACATATATGAATATATATCTACACTGAAGATGGTATTTAATTTTGTTGTACAAGGTGCAATGACAATAAAGTATAAACTGAACAAAAGAAAAAAAGCAAAAGAAAGAGAAAGAAAGATTTTACTTGATAGATTTGAAAATCACTTCTGTATCTGCCCTCTTCTTGCCCATTTTTTAAAACTTAGAGTCTAGCTCCACAATCTTTTCTTTTAAGGGTTAATGGGACAGTATCATCTATTAAAAGTTATGCTTTCTACTAACCTGAGACAAATTAAAGAGGATAGATAATCCCATTTCAGGGAGACAGATACTAAGCAAAAAAATTCTTAAATTACGAATAATAGTAGAAAAATTCTATTTTGGTAGCTGGCATTCTTCCCTTCAGAAGTATCAAAAATTTCACCATGTTCAAGGCATATGTTCAAAAACCAGCTTGTCTGACAGTTATTTAAAATCAGGCTCAGAAGAAACTTGTTTTTACTTTGTTTATATCTTGTTTCTATATAACTTTTATAGTAATCTAATTAGATAGAACTGAAAAATGCCAGAAGAAGAACATACCTCAGCCTTAAGAATATACAGACATGTTTGCCTTTATCATTTGTATTAAGTTGTAAAGGCTTTTTCCATAAAACAGTTACAAATAGCAGCAATTTACCAGAAACTAGTTTTAGTTTTTGAAAATGAGTTACTAAATATTCTATTGCATGTACAATTAAGGAAGAACAGTTCCTTTGCTGATTTCAAAAGAGCTTAGGACGAGGGGAAGAAGAAGGCAAAAATATTGCCTCAAGAATCCATAGAAATACAGGTTAAATTGGAATGGCTATGTAAGTGGAATATTCTCAGTCGCACCTTTATCAAGCATGCTAAATAGAATTACAGAACTAATTTTTGATGTTCTCCCCTTTGAAATGAAATGTTCCCTTTACAATATAAAATGCATTGGGGTTAATCCTTTTTTTAAAAGGATTGTTTCTATGGTAATGTATCTGAAAGCCAGAAAATAAATTCTACAAGTACCCTTTGAATTGAGTTGTTTCAAAAAAAAATTTTTTTAAAAAAAAGTTCAGTCAACTAAACCTTTTTTAGACAGCTACATGCAAAGGGAAGACCCTTAATTGCTACTAGATTGAGTGCAAATCAGCAGTGGCAATGAAGATACAAGAGATTGCAGAACAAGGGAAATAGCAAGGAGATTAGGACTTTTATGGCTCATAGTTCACCACTTCAAATCTTGTTTATAGGAAGTGAACAAGGACACTGTTTAATGCCAGTGCCAGCAAACCTTGGCAGTGGTAAAGTTGTACTTAATTGAAGAATCTATCTAAATTTGCCCTGAAGTTGGAAAGACTCTACTAACGCTACTCAAAGGAAATGGGAACTGCAGTTTGTCAAGAAGTACACATTCTTTTCATAGAAGATATGCAGTGATACCTGGAACCAAGACAAGAAACTTGTGCAAAGTGTTTGTGACGGCTTCTTTAAATATGCAAACATTTCCATATATTGCATCTACTTAACTTTTATGGGTTATGCTTCCTTTGGTTAATTATAGAGCTGGATTTTGGCCTTTTCCTTTCTGAAGAGACGTGGATCCGTTGGCAAACTATAGGTTTCCTTTTTGTCCCACTGTAAGCAGTGCTCTAATTTTAACATGTGTGCCCCAGAAACAACTTATCTGTTCAGTATAATAAGGCCCAGTGCCTAGGGCTCACAAAAATGTGTATTCTGAAATTGAATAATGAAGCTATGAGACAGACATGATTAATCTGTAACTCTTGATTATTATTATTACAAATAGAATAGAATATGAGGAAAATATTGAAGTCGTATGAAATAAAATTTGTAAGGCCATTTATAATGGCAAGAGGGGTCCATAAAGACAAAAATACCACAGATCCACAAAAGTCTTTATTTGGCCTGATGAGAACCACGTCACTTTGGCCTAGGTACTCCAATTTGTCCTTAAGGTGAAGTTGCATTCAGTGAGGAATCAGTGTGGAAGACCTGTATTAGATAGTGATTTTTTAGAAGTATCAGTTAAAAATCAGATTCCCTGACATTCCACACTACCAATTGTGAGTATATTGTCCTATGATTGGTATTTTCAATTCAGATTCTTTTTATGTTCCGCAGTTCTTTTCTGTTTTGATGGGTATATGTTGTATCACGTATTTTATCCCAAGTAGCCTTCCCTATGTCTGTTTTCTATGTATGTGCTTGCATTTTGAAATATGATTTTATAATGCTCTTTCCAGACTATTGACAGTTAACATCTTTGAAGCTGCATTTTTTACTAGCAGTTACTGATATCAAAGGATTCAATGTTCTTTGCTGGGGATTTGGACTTCTGATATCCTTGATTTGAATTTAAATTCATAAACATTTCAGTATGCCAATAATGTAAAAACTTATTGTTTGGGTCACAGTCTGCGTATATGATGTTATTTCTATGATGTTAAGTGACTGAGAACCTTGTAAATGCGGGCCAGCCATGGCACGCCCCCGAGTTGAGAAATAACATTTGATTATGAACGCATAATACCGACTAATGATAAATAAGCCTTTTTCTTGCCTGGGGACATGAAAGTAAGCTTTGCTATGTTGGTTTTTAATCTGGGATTTATGCTGTGCAAACCAGACAGAAGCTCAGCAAACATTTCCGTATTCTGTTCTAGACATGATCAGTCAAAGGTCCAAAGGAGGCAAAAATGGCGGATGTGCTCAACTTGGCCCAGGAAAGGGCACTCTGCGTCTTCGGGCCAAGGGACCAGCCACCGTGGAAGAACAGGTGTGTGTTCCTTAGTCCCAACTACATTGGTCAGAAAGAGAAGTAGCTCTGCTGAGAAAGTGTAGCTCTTTCTTCCATCCAAGAATAAGACAGAGCAGATAGCTACAAAGCTCTGTTGAAAAGGTGTGTCCTGCAACACACCAAGCATCACTCCTGCTGCCTCGTCTTTCTATGCCTCACCTATCTTCCTCATTCTGGGGGGGGGGGAGAAAATAAGCCATGGGAGAGGGAACGACTGAATTGACAATCAGCAATCATAAAGATTTTCTGCTCTACCAAGCTTACATTTGCGAATCATGGATCAGAACTCTTTCCCCCTGAACCCCTTTCCTGTTGCTTCTTTTAATTTATTTTTCCTATCTCTAGCAAGGTATCTTGCTGCACTGTAACCACCATCAGTTCCATCTTACTGGGTATAGTTATGTGGATTGTTTTTTCAGTTAGCAGAAGGGGAATATTGTTACTAATTTGGCAAGTGGGCTTTTTTTCCCTCACAGCCCTCTGCATTTGAGGAAAAGGCCATTGAGAAGGTTGATGATCTTCTGGAGAGCTACATGGGTATCCGTGACACAGAGCTAGGTAAGCTTTATTTTAATCTGGATGCTAAATTGCTAAGAAACAGCAAGCAGGGAGTGGCTGATCACAGCCTACTGTTTTTACTGTGCTTAGGAGTTGAAATAAATCAATGTGAGTGTTTCTTTGTGTCCTTCCTTAGATATATGTTTAGTTCTATAAACTATATGCTCATAGCCCTATGAAGTGTTTGGAAATGGAATTGATTGCTTATTTCTGATTTTTTTTCTTCCTCTGTAGCTGCTACCATGGTGGAGTTGGGCAAGGACAAGCAAAATCCTGATGAATTTGCAGAAGCATTGGATGAGCAGCTGGGTGATTTTGCCTTCCCGGATGAGTTTGTCTTTGATGTCTGGGGAAGCATTGGAGATGCCAAGGTTGGGCGTTACTAGACTCCCTCCCACAGAAACTATGGACAGACCAGTGGTGAATCTGGAACACTACAGCGCCCGTCCCTTTGATGCTGGGCCCACTGATTGGACGGAATCCTAGACCAATAAGTAATTTGCATTATTGACTGGAGTGTAATGTGAATTGGGGGCAGAATTTCTGCTGCTGTTGCTTGCTTCCAGGCCCCTCTTGCTGGAAATACCCTCAGCCCTGGGTACAACCAAGCCATTCGGTTTGCTCTGTTTTCTAGTCTGAGCTAGGTGCTACCAATTGCTTCATACAGTTTGCTGTTCTTAGAGAGGTATGCCTGCTGCATGTTGGATTTCTGAGCTTATTCTGGTTTGAGAGCAAGCATAACTGGAATATCGATTCATATTTGGATGGATGACAAGCAGAGGGTTTTTTTGTTTTTTGTTTGAGAATCAGATACTCTCCATGGGAACTGAATGAAGACAGGATGGACAGAATTGGCTTTCTCACAGTTCTAATAAAACTGGAGGAGAGATCCTAGCTCCTAGCTCTACATATTTGCTCTGAACAGGTTGGTGCCTGAGGAGGCACACTTCCTGGTTCTTCTTGATCACCCTTCATCAGTTCACCTGTCATCTGTGTTGGTACGAGGCACATACAGACAGCTCCTCCCATTTGAGAACGTCCCACTAGCTCTCTGTCCCTTGATCCTTGTGACTTACTTAGACATTAGGTAGAAGCTGCAACCACAATGCTTCTGCTCAAGGTTAGCCCAAACTAGGTTAGGAAATAGCTTTCTTTTCATCTCATTCCCAACATGCATTAGATGTTTACGTGTAGTGATCAGTTGTTTAAAAGGTTCCAAGTATGAAGTATGCTGATTCTGCTAGGCATCAGTTGCTAACTTGAGCTGTTTTGATCAATGGCCTCAAATATTGTGGCTGGAAAATAATTCACACAGTTTATTGTTACAGAGAGCCCATATAGCATACATATGTAACAACTAACCCGAGTACCTGTCGTCATGGCACATTCTGCTGTTTGAATCTTAACACTCACAGAACCACGTGCAGTTTTCGGCCCTGTCCACCTTGCCCTTCTTAGCTCTATATTTGGGCTTTTTAATCCCTGCCAACTCGTGATGTGTGGCTAGTACAAAGGCTATTGTGTGTATTCTCTCTCTCGGGATGGAACTATGCCAAATCATTAGTTCAGTGGCATTTTCTCCTCCACCCTACTGTTTTTAGGATATTCCCTTTCTAGGCTGGCCATATAGTAAACTCCTCTTTTCAAAGTACTTTTAAAAAATGGAGACTCCAGGAGGAAGGGCAGCGGCAGAAGTCCCTTGTTGTCTAGGTATGGGCATACCCTTCTTTTAATGTCTGTCTGAACTAATTTTGTCCTGCTGACCTACCTCCTACGGTTGGCCCAGTTAATTTCTTGTTATTTATATTCCTTCTCTCACATGCTCAATCTCAAATTCTGGGCCTTTCCCCTGTGCCACAATCCATTACTGTAATTCCCCAGTAGTTAATAAGACCTTCTTCACATATACCTTTCAGCCTCAACTCACCTACTGTATCTCTAAAACACTAATCCCAGGTAAGATATGGAGCTTGCAGACCTCTGGATCATACCTCAAGCGGAGAGCGTGTCAGGCTTATGCTAAGCCTTGCTGTTTCTTGTGTCCTGGCACTGGAAACCTCTTAGGGAAACCAGGCACAGTGTCCTCCTTGGGCATATTTTTGTATTCTGCAAGTAAATTGTCTTTAAGATAAAATATATCTATACTATTAAACTGTGCACGGTGGTGTGTATTGATTACAATTAATGAACCAATAAGAATAGAAAGAAGGAGTTGAACAATCTGCATTACATATTGGGAAAATAATCGTATGCCGAGCAATACAGAAGAAACCAGCTGCAGCCTACGGAATTTTGTCTTATTTTATTTTAGCTTTTTTTGCAGTGTTCCCTTGAGAAATTTTACTGCTCATTATTTTTCTCAAGCTGTGGACATTTCCCTCTAGACCTGTGCTCTGTCACAGCTCCAGTTTGAAAACGATGTACGTGGGATGGCATCCGTAGTCTTGACTTGGCATATATCCTGCTCGCTCTGCTCACATGGATCCTATAGGTGAACCAGCGGATACATTGTGTGGGGCCAATAGTTGCATTTTAAGAGGCCCTCTGGGATCCTGCAGTGCCTGCTAAACTGGATGTCTAGTCCTATGCAATGGACTTGGGATATTTAAAAGCTATTTTTTCACATCCTTGCTTTCATATTAATCCTCCATAATATGAGTCAAACATTAAAGTCCTTCTGAAGGAACCTTTTAAAGATCATATCTTTTAGAATGCTGTCTTTCTTTAAATAGGCAGTCTAAAAGGGAAGCACTCATTTCCAGAACTGCTTTACAAGGATCATTCACATCATGATCTTTGACCACAGGCTTTTCTAATATAAATTATGACACGTATGTAAAAAGAATAGACAAGAGGCAAAAAGCAGATGCTGGCTCCCCAGTTTACCAGCTTGGTGAAGCCGTTACAGGAGACTGGTGAAAACGATGATGAGGGTGGCCCAGAAACTGAAACACAACGCACACATGCGCAATCTAAACAAAAGAATAATACTGCTTCTCCCTCTTTTCTGCATCCTTTTCAAGGGGCTTCTGTTAGAGGGCATTCTTATTTCCCAGCTTCTCTACTATAGCCAGTCACTGCCTCATAGAGACTACAGTGCAGATGGACGCTAGGCTTTGTCCCGGTGCTTCTGCCAGCATTTGAATGAGACTGTCAACCATGCCTTTGAGAAGCCCAGAGCAGGAATAAACATACTGCGTTGCTAATTAAGTTTGGCCTGGGAAATGGGATATTCCCCCGCCCCCCAGGAAATGAAGAACAAACAATGAGGTAGGAAGAGTCAGTTTGTTCATTTTGTTTCAGGATGCACAAGTCGAGGTGGAATCCAGGTCTAATCTGAGATTCATTAGGCTCATGTGCCAGATGGAATATTTTAACTGTCAAGGGGTTAGCAGAGTAAAGGAAGGCTGGGAACACTACAGCTCCTAGTCTGCTTTGAAAGCATTGGGGGGGGTCCCCTATCTTTCCCCCTATCATTTAAAGCCCCTAGCCTCCAAAAGGTATTCCAAGAATATACTAAAGCATTTGGGATGGTGTTTACCAAACTGGCTTTGTTTTATTTGCCATCTACCCGGATCCATTTAAATTTATGTATAAAGGCCAAATTTGAAGACTACTGGAAAATGATGGGACTGTCAGCTGTTAGAGGTTGGGTTAGAAGTAGCCTGCTGGCTTCACTCAAACACCAAGGATTCCTTGCATATATGCATGGCTGTAGAAATAGTCTTGCTCCAGCTAAGTAGTTCACTCTGAGATGGGCTTAATCCTCATGGACAGCCCTTGTCACACTTCACAGCAGTGTCTTGGCTGATGTTTAGCCAGATGATAGGTGGGTAGCAGCTGTTCCAATGGATTTCACAGAAATGAAAACCATCCAGCCAGGTGTCTAGAACTGACAAGTACTTTGGGGCAGCTTTTAGTCTAGAGCCAAGGTGTCAAAACTCGAGGCCCGCAGGCCAGATTTGGTCTGCAGCCTCCTTGGATCTAGCCCACGGGGCGGCCCTGGATCTGAGCAGGGTGTTCTTCTGGGGCGACAGCGGCCACGACGGGGACAGCAGCAGGCGGGGCAGCCCACAGCGGGGGATGGCCTGTGGTGATTGTGGAGGTGGTGGCAGCACCCCTCAGTGAAATTGAATTTGACACCCCTGGTCTAGAGCCACTCATGAATAGCCTCTCCCCAGGAATAAGATTACAGCACAATTCTTATTACCTTCCGCATGCTGGCTGGAAATTATAAAATTGATAATTGCAAAGGAGTATAATGGTGTGAGATTCTTTAATGACCACAATCTTTCCAAGAAGAGCAACTGTGTTAGTCTCTTATAGGAAAAAAAAGTCTAGTGGCACTTTAAAATGTTACAGAATATCATGTACAGTAAGTCTTTTTGAGTCCTAACACACTTCCCATTTGTATTTTCACCATTCCCTCCTTGGGCTCCCTTGC
The DNA here is from genome assembly GCA_032468095.1 of Pareas carinatus. Classification (NCBI taxonomy): domain Eukaryota; kingdom Metazoa; phylum Chordata; class Lepidosauria; order Squamata; family Pareidae; genus Pareas; species Pareas carinatus. The sequence continues at coordinate 30,330 of JANHFO010002315.1, read as the reverse complement.
CCCAAACAGCACCTCTATGAATATCAGATGTTCTCGCAGAGCTGAACTCCATGCATCTGATGATGTAGAGTAGGAAGCCTGACGACCTAGACCAGTGGTTCCCAAACTTTTCCAGTCCACCGCCCCCTTTGTGCTACAAACTCATTCTCAGTACCCCTCAGACCCACCCCCTATAAATAGCATTATTCGGAATAGCGGTTTGCACGACCCACTAAGGAAGATAGTAACAGTAAAATTCA
>JANHFO010002314.1:135416-145557 GCA_032468095.1 Pareas carinatus | reverse complement strand
CAATAAATAGAAATCTTGGATTGTTTAACTTCTTAGGAAATAAAGGAATTGGATATTTAGCTAGGCATTTAATAGATTAAACTAGGAATATGAAGTTTCCTTTATAGAATTCTTTATTGTGCACCTTTTTAAAAAAGCCTCATATATTAATTTAGAATTTGTAAAAAGAATTGTTCTATCATTAAAGGCAGTACAGTGTCAAATAAGATTGAGCACTTATTTTCTTAGGTCAGTTAGGTTAACATATAAATGCCACAGTTGAAGTCTTTTAACCCTCCTAACTTTCTTGGGTATCGAGCTAAAAATCTTTCAAACCTATTACCCCATTTTATGAATTTTTGAATATTGACAAATTTATATCATCGAACTGAACAAAAACTGTTAACCCAGCTACTATCATTCAATATTGCTTTCAAATTCTGTATTTTAACTATGACAGTTTTTGTAGTACAACACATACACAATAATAAAAACACAAAAGTGCTTTTAATTATTGAAAATTATATTAATACATTTATGTATATGTTATTATGAACAGATATTTGCTTTACAATAATGGATATGCTACCTTTTAAAAGATTTAATCAGACTACCTGATTTATTAAATATACAGTATGAACACTAGGAACAGGTGACCAGTCATTTATGAAGCTGTACTTACAAAACTAAGCATGAACACTATCACTGTGGATGGCAAGGTGAGGTTACATCGAAGAAAAAAATCACTCCATTAACAAGTAATGTTTTAATCCACGGTAAAAATATCTCCCTTTTTCAGCTCTGACAAATTTTAGTGATAAAGCTGTATATTCTCACTGAAAATGTGTTCTTTACTTAATCATATCTGCTTTGCTTTTCATTAGCTGTATCCTAAAAACTGCCAATTGAATAAATACAAAGTTTAGAATAAAATGGTTATTTATCCTTGCACTCTGTGATGACACGCTGTGAACCAAAGGTTTACCAATGATTGTGGTCCCATCTGTTTTTGGTTATGAGTCTCATTAACAATAAATATGCCTACTTTAATCACTTTTTTAATCAAGGTTATTCTTTTTCATTACATTAACTGCTATTTAACTCAAAACTGCAAATCTAAATTACCAACATCCACTGGGTCCTTGATAGTACTTCATCCAAAAATGTCTAACAACCAAGCTTTTCTTTCCCTAATTTGAAATTAGTTGAAGGACTTAAAATATTTTGAACTGGAAAATTACTATCGCTTTAACACATACCTTCGCAGCCATAAACAGTGAATAAAAGTATCGTGCCACCAATCAATTTTATATACAGTATAGTGACAAAAATACCGAATTGGTCATATATCAACCGTCTTTATATTGTTTAGCTTAATCACCTTGCAAAAATAATATAAAAGAAATGTATGCAAAAGGTGCAAAAAACTCCACATAATTTACAAACTTTTACATTCAAGGCTAAAGTTCATCAAAACTTCACTCCATCTGAAATACCAATGAGATATACTCAACATGATTTGTCAGGTTTTGGATCTGGAGATGACAGGGAAAACAATTTCTGCTGGTTTTCTACCCAATCATTTTTTCTATGCCATAAGTTTTTAGAAAAAGATATATTACTGCATGTGTATACTGCTGATGGAGGAAGATGACATTTTAAATATTTCATGAGTGGATTCAGTTGTTTGAATATGGCTCTGTAAGTAGAAGTGACTAGGGTATCATCAATATTTTGAGACTTAGCTCCCTCCCCTTTCTCTCTATCTCCTCCTCCTTTCTCAGATAAAATCCCTTAATCACATTTAAGAGAAGCTCTGTTCTTATCCATTCCATATGGCTGTGATAATCCATGCCAAGCTTTCACTGTGACCTTTTAAAGAGACAAAGAAGCAAAACACTATCTAGAAACAGGAAGACTTCAATTTGAGTGAAATTTCATAAAAAGACCTGAAACTCACCACTTCAAAACTTGACAGCATATAAATAATGGAAACAAAGGAGATTTCCTTTGCAGAACGATGTCTTGAAGATGATTTCTAGTCCTTTTTTGTAAAATAATAATAATAATAACAATAATAAATAAGCTGAAAGATACTTCCTTCCAAAATTCTATTTTTCTTAAGATGGTAAAATGAAAATATATAAGCAAAATATAGCAGCCATTGGTAGGGAAGCAATAAATGAAACTCAAAGAGGGAAAAAAAGTACTAGTACATTTACAGAAACGTGGTGATTGCAACAGGGAATGATGAGAAAGGGAAAGAATTATTATAATTAATAGTACAATAATAATTATATTTAAACAAACATAATGCTGACAGTACTGAATCAAAACATTATTTTTTAAAAAAGAATGACGCTATGATTAGATACCACCTGCCTAAGTCTGAACAGAGACAAAAAAAGTAAGAGAAAGATTGGGTGAGATAGCTTTTCTATTTGACACTTTAGAAAGCAGAAAAGCCTGCGAGTTTTCTATTTATAATTATTTTTCTAATAAGCTATAACAGATAATAAAAAGAAATGGAAAATACAACTGAAGATGTGCCTTTTTTCACAAAAAGAAAAAAAACTAACCCGAAAACTTTTTGCACAAAGCTTCACGGAAAAGAAACGAAATAAAAATACTAGAAGCTACAGAAAAGTAGAAACTAAAGGTACAAACACTTAGTTTCGCTATCGCGCTTGCTGTTTATTATTACTATTTTGTAATGCGTAGAATCTTCTTTTTCATTTACCCAGAGACGGACCGGGGAAGGGGGGGTTGAAACGGAAAGAAATACAATCACCACCAAAAGTAAAACAAAAGCAAGATCCTTCCGTTGAGGAAAATAAAAATAATATACTTAGAGTTAAGCAACACCAAGGTTAGGGACAAGAGATGGAAGTGATAAAAAGGGAAATCAGGTTACCAAAAAAACAGTAATAAATTAATCCTGTGAGATTTCAAATTCTTGTTGTCTCTCAGCTCGCTATAACTGTTATTTAGGCCGGTTTGGTGGTTGTTGCTGGATGTTACAGGGCTGTGTGTGTGTTTGTGTGTGAGCGCGCATCCGCGCGCGCGCGTCCCCGGACGCAGCTTTGATTGCTCGCTCTCCCTCTCGCTCGCTCTGTCCCCATTAAATTATTAGTTGACTCATCACTCCTCCTGCTCCTGCCGCCGCCGTCCCTTGCTCCTGTTCCTTCCTCTTTTCCTCTCCGCTATTGCTTTTTGCTGCTGCTTCTGGTGTTTCTGCTGCTTCTTCTTCTTCTTCCTCCTCCTCCTCATTTTAATACAAAATAACAAGGAGGGCTACCGGCTTTTTTTTTTTAAAGAGAGCGAGATAGATACAATTTAAGACAGCAGGAGGACGCAGTCTCCCTCCTGCTGCCTGGAGCTCTTCCCCGGCGGCCCCGGATCATCCGACGCGCCGTCCTGGGAGGGAGGCAGACAAGCAGGAGGTGGTGACGGCGTACATCGATGCGCGGGGGTGTGTGGTGGTGTGTGTGTGTGTGTGCGCGGGGGTGGGCAGGGAAGGATGAAAGAAAGGGCAAGTAGAAGGGGTGGAAATGGGAATTGGATTAAAAAGGGGCTGGAGGGTTAAGGCAGAAGGGGAGGGGGTTAAAACCAGAAAGCCGGAGGTGGGGGGGAGGCGAAGGGAGGGGTAGGGAGTGCCGAGGGGTGCGATTTCCGGCACGGCGCGCAAGAATTTGTAATCCGCTTGATTAGTGTGAGGCGGCTGTGCATTTATTACACACAATACCCGGAATAACAGGGAGCAATGTGGGCGAAGAGGAGAGAGAGATGCCGCTGGCGAGGGCATTGGGCAATCGCTTCGCGTATATGCGCAGAGGTCCGCCGCCCGGTGCGGGCCAAAACAAGCAGCAGTAGCGACTTCCTGATGCAGCTTGCAAGAGAGGGCGCTCGGGGGCCGAGAGGGCGGCAAAGGGGAGAATCGAGGGACGGGCAGGGAAAAGCAAGCGTATAAGTTCCTATAAACCCCAAGCAGCCGCACGCGTAGCTCCTTCTTCAGCACCAGCGGGACAGCAGCTACTGATAGCAGCGGGATAGGAGCAAGGGCGCACTCGCACCAGTTGCCAAAGACAACGGAACTCTCTCGGCGCTCCGGAGGCAGCGCACCCAACAAACTTAGAAACAAAGTGAGATTCGAAAGAACGTGGGCATCTGCCCAGGCAGAAAGATCTAGAGAGATGGGGGGATGGACTGCAGGTGCGCATAAAGCACAGGAGCATATGGCTGGCATTCAAGGTTTCTTAGCAAGGGAGAAACAAAATATAGCACTGCTATACACTATTGAAGGGAAGGAAGGATTGTCGCAGCTGAAAGTAACAATACATATATTACGGACCAGCAGCACCATTAGCCATTTCACTTGCCCCTGTACAAAGTTTGGATGTAACACTTGAATTGCCAAATGGAAATGTTGCCAATTTTAGGGGGGGAAGGGGTTCTTTGATTAGCTCTTACAAAAAGGTACTACACATACGAAAGTTGTACTCTATGGTTTTCTTAACTAAGGTTGTGCATTCATAAAAGTCATTGGATAATATTAATCCTGAATAAAGGCAATTCACTATTGGTATCCTACTCCAATAACCTATGGCTCAGCATGATTAATAATTTTCCAATGATACACTAATGAAATGTCTTGCATATTATATATGTGAGGAACTGATTAATAATAATAGATTAATGTATAGTATTATAATCTAAACATTCATTTGAATGTATGTCATTTAAAATATTTATAATAGATCATAATTTCCGGGTTGTATCTTTTAAATCTTATTGCCTTACAGAAAAATTGGGCAGATTTAGTAACACAGATGTTCAGATCTCTGACACAGGTTTGTTACAGACAGGTTCACACAGACAAAAACATCAATTTGGCAAACAGTTTTTATGACTGCACTTTTTTTTAAGTAGGGAGGAGTTACAGTGAAAATATATGTAAAATAGCTAAACAGAATAGTATTATAGGGCTTGTGCCAATTCTTTGCAGGGCAGCACTAAAGTGTACAATCGTTATGGGGAATAACTGAGAATGAATAATTATACTAATGCAAAGACGGCATGAAAATGGGACAGCCATAACCATCCCAAATAATCTGAAGTACTTTATATTGCATGCTTTTTTATAGGACAAAAAAACCCAAACACCTAATTATATACATATTAGGTATAGATCAGGTTGAAGCAATATTTCTGCAGCCAGAGGCTGCATATAAAAAAAATCTTACTTGAGAAGATTGTAAAAAGCATGCCATGACATCAATTCATTTCTTTTTTTTGTTTTGATGTTTTAAAACTTTTATAGATATTATAAATATTTTTGACATACGTACTTAGGTTTCTATCACACTATATTTAGGATAGGCAGAGTTATGCAAAGTGCAGAAAAGGAATAAGAATTAGAGGAGGATAAAGTAAAAAGAAATCTTAGAAAATAAAGTTTAACGGTAGTAAATTATACCACTATTGTCTAGAATTTAATACCAATTTTATGTGATACAGTTTGTGGATGGGGTCCCATGTGTTACTCACATTAAGTCTATATGTGAATTTCATTTTCCAGCATTTTCAGCAATGGCCATACTGTTTAAGAAATTTAGGAATTGAAATTTACATACTGGGATTACTCAAGATTGAAAAACATCTGTAATGCATATCAATCATTTTAGCCCATTGAAAGTTAGAAAGAATGTTAGCCTGCCACAGTATCCTATATTGGAAATACACTAATAATGTTTTGGGACAGCAAATTACTACAGTCGCCAATTAATTTACAACTTTAATAATTATAAAAATTAATAGTACAGTGAATATGCCCTATCAGATCAGAAACAAGCCACATTGGCAGAAAGGAAAAAAACAAGTCCATGCAAACTAATACGATGGCTTTTTTTACTAGATAGAAAATATACTGGCTGATGTCCAAAGCTAGTTAAGCAAGAGAAAATGAATTGAAATCTCATTCTGTAGATGTCTAGGTGCAGTCACTTAATTAGTTTCTGGATATATATATAACAAAGTATGTAAAACTACCAGAAATTACGATTATGCTTTTCAAATGCATAAATATGTATGTATGTATGTAAGTGGGCTGTCACATGAACAAGGTGTTTTCTTAAATAGGCAACTAGGAGGTAAATTTTTCTTAAGGAAAATAAAAACCACAGTGCTGAAAACTTCAAACAAAAAAGGTATACATTAGCAGGCGTTTTAAAAAAAGTATTAAACACATGCATCTTTGTACAATACAAAAACAAAGCATTGAAGGTACACATGGACTGGCATCTACCGAAGTAGATATAAACACCATAGACTGTGCAGAAAATGGTAATGGGGTAAAATACATAAAATATTTATAGCAGTCAGGAACGCACAGAATATATTACTATATTAGAAATAAAGAGTACGATGCTCGAAACACAGCAGTTATTTGAAAGATCAGAATATAGAAGTTAATATTCAGCCTGTCTGCGCATACACAAATATAGACACACAAAATTAATGCAGCACATTTTCATATGTATCTTCATAAACAGTGCCCTTAACTTGAAATAACTAGCATGTGTTAAATAGCCATCAAACACTAAGATTCCATACTATGTGTTATTTGAAATATAATTCTTTTCAATCAAGGCAGTTCAGCTATCAAAGTCATGAACACACACTTATTAAAATTCAGATGTCTGTCCTAGAAATCAGTGTCATTATTCCAAAAGAATAGTACAGGACTACAGCTTATTCACTTTAAGACAATTGCTTAAAAGAAACTAAGGAAAGCAGTTTGACTAAAGTTTAAGGCATTATCTGTACACTGAAGAAATTTCATTTTTGCTGTTATCAGTGGTGTTATCTCCAAAGCTGAAAATAAACTTCATTTTTTTTAACATAAGCAGTTAAATGAATAATTGAAGCTGTGACTGTTGTGTTCGAAGTGTGTCAGAACCAATGGCTAGTCTGATAGAAATTTTTGTGAGTTGTAGTATTAACATATCTAAAGAGCTTCAGTTTAGTTTAAATTCTTTAATGGTATAATCTGCAAAACAGAACAATCTATTTAACTTAATTTTAAATCCAACTTTATAAAATACATAATTTCTGGTCCATACTGGATAGAACTACACACACATTCTCTCTCTCTCTCTCTCTCTCCCTCTCTCTCTCTCACACACACACACACACACACACACACACACACAATATGCAAAACCTGCCAGCATTGACAAGCAATTAAAATTTTTCCCCTTTCAAAAGGCCCTACTTTGTAGTTTTTTAAAAAAAAATAAGTTCCAGTAACTGTATAGACCTCTACCTGCAGTATTAAGGATTAAGATATCTGTTATTAAAATACAAATATAAAACAAGATTTATACTGTTATTATTGCTTTATGAATAGCTAAATATCTACCCTGGGAGCATTTAAAGAGACTAATAATAAGTAAAACAAAATTAGAATATTTATTAATAAACTCAAATTGAAATATATCTGAAAAAAGATCTAATTAAATTTATTTTTTCTATCTGCATTTGTTTCATTACTATGAATAGCTTTTGGAAATTATTTAAAATTTGGAATTAAATCAATAATATGGTCACAATGGGAATCAGATGTGTAAAAACATATGATGTTAAAATAAAGTCTTGTAAAGAATATATAATACAGGTAAAATATTTTGGAATACGTATAATTTTAGTAGATTTCCAAGCTTTAAATTGATTTGAGTATTCTAATAATTAGCTGCTATTAAAATCTGGTCCTTACTTAATTGCCCATACTAAACTTCAAACGAATGAAGCAGAAACTTCTGAAGAAATGTTTCACGAAGTTCTGTAAATCAAAAATACTAATATTATAATCAATTAGATTTTAATAAACACTGTTCAAATTAGTTAAAATTAAGTGAAGTGTTATGAACTTATATTTATTTTTCTGAAACATTACAAAAAAGATTGTCTAAAGCCTCTAAATGTGTATAAAGGAGCAGCAATTAATTTCCTGTAAATCATTATAGAGTAACAATCTGGATCCAGACACAGTTTGATCTGGCTTATGATCAGGGCAGAAGTTAAGTTTAGGTAATGTTTGGAATGCGGTTACTGTGGTTCTTTGTCTGCATATGTCCCTGTAAGTGTGTATATAGGAGACTAGGCCTGCTTTTGCTGTAATCCTTGTATTTGCATTCAATATCAGGCACAAAAGTTAGGTTTTGATTTCATAGAAAAAACAAGTCCAGCATTTTAGTTTGAATGTACAAAGCAAATAATTCTTCCGTTGTTTTCCTGTAATTTTTTTGGTTCTTTAATTATTTTTAGCTATAAGCAAGACCAAAATGTTTGCAGCAAAAATCTTTAGTAGTTAATGCAAATTAGTTACAACTATGGTAAAACTCAAGTCATGATTGCAAGGTTGTATGTAATGGGAAACAGCTGACACAAGTACAAACCAATCAAAACGTATGCATGTTTAAATTTTATTGACCTTCTGCACATTTTTATCACCTAGGTCAGGATTTCCAGTATCAGTTTATTTAAATTGCAATTTTTATTATCATGTTTCAAATTCTACCTGATTTTGGCCTGAAAAGCAAAAACATGATCCTCACGATCCTCTTGATCCTATGTGTGGTATTTTCTGTTGGCTAAAAGGAGTGACAGGCATCTCTTCTATCAATCTGATTGCATGTGACTTAATCTAAATTCAATATGTTGAATAAAGTAGGCATATCTAATTCAAGCATGGAGTAGCAACTTTTAATGCCCAGTACCATACCTAACTAGTTTTTGAGGCCGTGGCTTTTGTTGTCATAGGTTGGGGATTAGCATATGGGGCCGGGGCACAATAGGCCAAATAATGAGACTAGAATATTAAATTTGAAGACTGAAAAAAGAGAAGGGGAATTAAACATTTCTGGTACTTAAGGTTTTCCATTCATGCAAGGATGCAGTTTGGATATATGACAGTATTGTCTATTCAGAATTAATACCCACTGCATTTACCATTAATAAAATTCCATTTTATTTGAGTTTACTGTATTTTAAAATATCACACATACATAAGATATAATGTATCAATACAAATAATTATAAATATGGCATAAATATAAATGTATGGGCAGGTTAAATTATATTCATGTTAAGCTTGACTCGGGTTAAATTACATAAATAACAAATTATACAAATACATAAAATATACTTGTTTTTGCATGATCTGAAGATACTGCCTTCTAGAATGTTCTACAGCTTCTTATTCTAGTCTTCAGCCTGTGGATTTTCTGGTTGTTAGCAATGAAAAATCTATCAAAATCTATCAATGAAAATCTATCAACAATACAGTGACTAATACAGTGATTACGTTGGATATTGGCAATTTGTAGTGGGATATTTTTGTTTGACATACTTTTATAGAACATAATATTTACTCATGAAATATAATTACATATTCAAATGTTATATTTTACATTAGGTAATAGGATATATATTTGAGTTAGTAATTGTTAGGTGTGATGAAATGTACACCTGCAACAGCAATGGGAGGAAAATTTGGTGATTCAGAACTTTCCCAGAGAGAGGCCCAGATTAACAGACTGTACAGTCCTAAACTGGACAGGAGGAAAGGTAGAAGTTCAGAATAACCACATCCTAAAATCTCTCAGGTTATATTTAGTAGGCTGGAGAATTATAACTGTAGTTCTGTAAAATTCAGTCCATTAGGTGGAAGCAAATAAAAGATGGGTCTCAGTTAGATTTTGCTATGTCACCTCTGAACTTCTCTGAACAGAATAAGAAAAAATAGCTTCAGGGAGATAATTTATAGTTTGGAAAGGAAAAGAATAGTCTGTTTTGCCTAAACATTCCAATTCTTGTTGAAAAATTGTTTTATTCTTTCATATGTTAACATTTTTAAAAATAATAAATAAAAGTGCCTGCTCTCATATTTTAATCAACCATGTGAGAAGATTTTCAGAATAAATTATTATTATTGTTGTTGTTGTTGTTGTTGTTATTACCCTGCCCTTCTCTTGAGGGACTCAGGGCGGCTGACAGGTCAGATAAAAACACAATACAGCACCAACAATAAAATGAATTAAAAACATTAAATAAGGCCTAATTAAAAGATGGGGGAAACAATAAAATAACTTCCATCTAAATA
>JANHFO010002314.1:123967-135316 GCA_032468095.1 Pareas carinatus | reverse complement strand
CCATTCCCTTCCCCCCATATCCCATATTTTGTAAATATTGTTAAAGTTCAATGTTAAATTTTATGTTATCTGTACACCGCCCTGGGTCCTTCGGGAGAAGGGCTGTATATAAATCTAAATAAATAAATAAATACATAGACCAAAGCTTTTTTGTGCTTGATTTAATCTGTCTTTAGACTTTTATGCTGGGTTTACACCCAAAAATTAAATATTGTTTGCCAAATAAGCCACATAGACTTCTTTAAACACAATGTTAAGACACAATAAGAGAGTCCATTTATTGTGCTAACAGCAAAAGAAACAAACCACATCATGGCTTAGGGTATTTAATTAGGCATTTAAAGGGATATTACTTATTTGTAAAAAACAATATTATCTACTTTTTAAATAATTCCTGATAAACATGCTATTATGGAATGGATAGTCCTATTACAATTTTTTAAAAAAACCCTTGATAAGATAAAGCACTCTTTTAAATAGGACAATATGTTCATTGGTCCTATGTATGTATGTACAAGTTTTAAACTAAGTTCTTTCACTGTTGTACTATATTTTCTATATTAGCATATTAATAAGCACGCCTGTTAAATGTGTATTTTTTTCCAAATTTTTGATTTATTTAAATAGAAAATTGATGTTGAATGATCAGGACAGCCAGATTATAACAATATGCAAAATGTATCCACATCCTTAAACAGTACAAATCAGGTTTCATCCACTCTGGAAATGAGTTTACAAGTACAAAGTCTTACACAGTAGTTAAAAACAGATTCTTTGATATTGACTTGAAATGGAATGTCTAATAGATTTCAGTAATATTATGTTTTGTGTAGCAACTGACATCTGCAGCATACATAAGGAGAAGCTGAAAAATGAGATTCTTCTTTTAATTTTTATTTAAATAAAATATCTATCCCCCTTTTAAGCTATTACAAACCATTCCAGAGTGATGGGTTTTAATTTCCTCATGTTGGAACCCAATCCAAACACAAATTAAAATAGAGACTATAAGAGGTATGGTAAGTAAATGTCCTGAAAACTTCTTTATGGATCATGTGTATTTTTAAAAAAAAGGTTGACTATCAAGAACAGGTGAAAAATGATGATTTGCTTTAAAGCATCAGACTGTTAGGTCAATAATCAAATAAATTAATGATCTGTTATTCCATCAACATATTGCTTCTAACTATATTGCCTGCTAATAATGATAGCAGAATGTTTTGGAGTAATTAATTCTGATGAAGAATACCTGATCTGAATAGCAATTAAGTTGGATAGGTAATTAGAAATGGGATATCCAAGATGGATAATTGTTAGTTTTTCCGAAGTTTAGCTTTTCTCTTAAGACTTATCAATTAACACTTTATTCAGTAACACTGATTTTCACATATACATAGTGAGAAATAGTGAAATGTGGGGGGGAAACTTTGATTAGTTGAAACTTCCAGAAGCATGTCCACTCCTTTCAGACTTTGCAATATATTTAAGGCATATAATTGCAGTGTAAAGTGTACATTAAATTTGTACCAGGGTACCAGATCTGGACTGCAGAATCTGAAAAATTAGTACTTATTGTAGAGTTTTGAAGCCCAGTTATACTGTAGATTGCCTACATATATCCATTTTCTTTGACGAAGCTTGAACTTAATGTACATTTTCCCACAGATAGGCCTTGTGGGAAGATCTATTTTCCCCGCAAATAGACCTTCCCTGATTTTAAATTACTGAATGAGCCACAAGTCCTAATGATTGCATGTATTTGTTGGAATTTTGTTTGCCATATTAAACAGGTAACAGTAACTAGTCTATAGTCAGTGAACAAAGTTCACTAGAGAATAAGACCTACTGAATTTTAGTTTACTTGCATATGATAGAATTTTAGTCTGATAGAATTTTAGAGAATTTAAAAAAAATCTATTGGTTTAAAAAGTCCATAAACAAGATTTTATTCTTTTTACAATATCAAAACAGATGCATAGATCTTCTAAGGCTGCTCAAGCTAAAGCAAACACTAAAATGTTGTTCTACTTTTCTTGACTTTGAATATTTAGAGAACTTCTAGCCTACAGATGCTGCCAAATTGCAATTTGTTTTCCTCACCATTGTCTGTATTTATGACATTTTCTGGTTTAGCAATATCTGAAGAATTCTCCCCTGTGCTTTAATTTAACGCAGTAACCTTAAATGCATGGTAGGAATGTCAAAATAATTATTTGTTGTAGGCATACATGGATACAAGTTTTACAATATTTAATGCAATTATGTGGAATATTTAAAGATGTTCAGTATAGACATTAATTTTCTAGCCTAAAGTGTGAAATGCTATATAACTAACTAGAAATACTTATGGGATTTCTCTTTCACTGTGCTATATTGGCTAATAAAATGCAGATTATTTCTCTTTTAAACAAGATAGTTTAAAGAGTCCACTTTATTTTGGTAACTGGTTCTCTTTGAATAGATTGAATATAGATTACAATTTCAAAAGCACATGTTTTCTTCAATATATACAAACTAAAATTACTATCACTGGAATAAATAAACTGAATAAAATTATTTAACCTTTTAAATTTAGCATACAATATAAAAGCTATATTTTCACAAGTTAACATTTAACAAAACCTAAAATATGTATATCTCTTAAAATATAAAGTAATAGATAAAAGTTTTTTTACAAGAAAACATACTAAGATATATATTAAAAATCCCTATAAACAATGTTAGATGTTTATCTGTACATAAGAGACAGGTGTAGTACAAATAGGAAAAAAAACAAGAAGCCAAATGAGAATTTTTTAACTCCCAGCATCCATCTGTTAAATTTGAATTCATGCATAACTGATTATTCTATGACTGGTAAGTTTCCTTTTTTCTGCAGTAGCTTAATGCATGTGTTTTAACGTTACAAGTAAAACCACCAAAAAGAAGAAGATACATAAGAAAAAAATAATCTCATTTAACAGAAGTGACCTAGGTTTTAAGAAATCTCAAAATATCTGGAGATTAAATATTGATAAGCTATGAAGCTGTTAAAATAATAATGTTAACGAAGCTCACTACTAAAAAGAGATAAAAATGTGGGAATAACTGAAGGATACAGAGAGATCAGAAGGAAAAACATAAGAGAAAATGTGTCAATAATAAACAAGAGGAAATGAGAAAGAAGGAAAGATGAAGGTGGAAACTAATCTCTATGTGTCATTATGACTGCCAGAATACTGGCAAAGAAACAGCATCCTTTTATTTCAATTTTAATCATTTCTGAATTTTAATACCCTGTGCCTTTTGTAATTCTCCTGGCAATCCACATAAACAACCAACTCAGCCAAACATCAGTGTAAATTAAATGGCACATAAACCCCATCACCAATGTAGTTCTCTCAATCAGGTAACCAAAAGCAGAAAATGTAAGTTTTCTTAAAGTCTCTATGGATGACTAGTCAATTAACTGATATAGTTTTTCTTAACATTCTTTAATTTTAAAAGGAAATCAAGTAGTTAATATACATGACTGTTCACAAAATGAATAAATAAAGCAAGTCAGTAGTAATAGAATAATCAGTGACCATAAGGGTCTGAAAAAATGAGTTTGCTTTCACTGGCACTAAGGAGCATCACATGATTATTTAATTACAGCTCTAATTTTTGTCTCATGGATGGCAACATATCAACAATTAATAGGGCAAATAGAGGAGACAGCAATTTTAAAGAAACAGTCTATATGCAAAACGCAGGCTGAAAATACAACAGAATAATTTTTGAAACACGTACTCTACATGCCATGAATAGTTTGCTATTTTGATGTACATATTACATCTATAGAAGAGCTAAGTCCATTCTGTTGGGTTAGTTTTTCCTAAAAAATCTCTTTTAGGAAATATTTTGAAACTGATTCAGAATTTAGAGTGCATCTTGAAGCACCCTAGAAAGATCAAACCTAAAATAGTAAGTTTTCTTAACTGAATGAACAGCTTATATATAATCAGTAATGAAATTACAAATTTAGTGAAATGAAACCATGCGGTTACAAGAAATCATATTGTAAACTCGGCATAGATTCTAGGAAGACCCCACGCACTTTGGAGCACGGGCCATTCATATCACCTGATTAGCAGCTAAGCTACTTTGCAAACTTTACAATGACAATGTTTTTTAAAAATTGCCTTACTTAATAGTCACACTGAAGATAGAAATGACAGGGAAATGCATGCAATTCTCTCACAAAGCTGACAGCATTTCTAATTATTTCTATATCTGTTCCGGAACCACATCAAGGCTAAAGATTCAAGACAAGCTATATTCCATCAATATATGTATATATATAATACCCAGATGAAAATTACCATTATTTTGTCTTATTTGGACTGTGTTGCTACAACCAATCCTGAGAATATGTATAAAATAATTTGTTGAAAAGACCAATTTAAGCAAGAGTTAAATTATTAAGGAAACAGAACTTAGAGAGGTTCTTTTTAAATGCCTGAAACTTTTTAAGCCTGCATATCACAGAAAGTTATTTCAGCCTACAGCAGCACTACAGAGATTCTGAAGTTCCAGGAACAATAAGCAAAACATCCTGACATCTAAAGATGTCAAGACTGATATATAAAAAAAGTTTTTTTAAGTTTAGATATATAGTATTTGTTTAATATATTTACATGCCACTTTCCATTATTATAGATTGTGAAACTTTTTCTACTATAATTAAAATATAATATTATAAAATCAATAAAAATAATATTACTTTTAAAAGGTGAGGGAAGAAACACTAAACCATATATAATTAATGCAACAATCATAATGGAAAGGCATAATCAAAGAAATAAGTGCTCAAAAATAGATATCACACAAGTTAATTCATTTTTAATATAAAGCTGTAACTATTTTTCTACATTGGGGATTCTAAAGAAAAATTAGCTTAATGAATCAAACTAATACTGTTCATGTAACTTATTTCAAGAATCCTAAATAATAGAGACTAAATAAGCAGTTCTTGCTTTATAAAGTTCACAGGAAAAAATTGTTCTTAGATAGATTTAAATACTAGAGTAGATGTGTAAATTAAATTGAGTTCTCTGTTCATAGTACATGCAATATCAAAAATATGCTTTCCAGTAGATTTATGAAAAAAAGATTCAGTGCATATAATAAAATTTACAAATAATTATAGCTTCAAGTATGTGGCTAAATATTTTATCTTATTTGCTTACAAGCCCAGTCAACAGTGTTTAATTTCAGTAGCCAATACTTTGAAGAAAAGTAATTTATATTACTTTTCTTCAAAGTTCACATGAGTATTTATCTATTCTAAGAGATGGTTTGGTAAGTACATTTTGCAGTATAAGGAGGAAAAGGTCCTAGAATAATAGGTGGAAAAATTACAATATTGCTATTTATTAAAAGATGTATTCTTCAGAAATACAATACCATGCAATATATTTGCCCTATTCGTCCTTTTACAAGACTGAAAAGATGTATAGTTCTAAAGTAACCCTAAAACTATGTTATTGTTGTAGATGGTTGATAGTATTCCTACTGTACTATATTAAAAGTCATGTAAAGGGTAGATAAATGCTAAATGAAATATACAAGATTACAGTCTATAAAAAGAACTTTTTTACACATGAAAAATTTCTATGAAAACCATACGTATCCTGGACACTTCTCAATTATAAATGACTCTCAGTGATCTCAAAATAGGGAAAAAGGCAAAAAGCGTGTTTCACAAGTAAAGTAGCATATAGACATACTTTAATCATATTTAACTAGAAAATATTATATGGGATCTAGTACTTCAGCCTTATAATAAAACAGTGGAATTCACATCAAAAATACATTTCCTTGAATCAGTGCCTCATATTCCTAGAAAAGTATAGCAGATCTATTATCTGCTTTGCAGAAAGTAGCCGTTTACAATTATATGGTATAAGAACCTTGGACACCATGGTATGTATGGTATATTGTCATTGAATTAAACACAAACAGAGGGAGGAAAGTACTAGGTCCGTAGTCATGCATACTATGCTACATGACTATTACAGTTTTTAAACTTCACTGTAAGTTAAAGCAGAAATATGTTGTATTTTGTGAAGTATTAATTGTAATCTTATTTTTACATGTGACTATAATATGTTAGAAAGTGACTATAATGTGTTAATAATTCACAACAGTACATTGAGCGCATTCAAAAATCTCAACTAGAATTCTATCCACAGAACAGCCACCGCATACGCATCCTCCCAAAAAACTTTTTCAAAATGTTACATGTAGAAAAATGCCACTTCCACTCCAGCATATCTGTCCATGCTATCTTCATGCTCCATTAATTCACATTCTGGGTAGGCTTTCATTCCCATTGTGAAGCCACAAACCACATACTGAACCAGTCAAGAAGTATCATTCAAAAGCAATACAGAGTACTGATTATAAGGTCATATTTAAAAGCTTTATAATAAAGGATAAAATCAAGCCACTGAATTCTAAGAAAAACAGATTGTTTTTTCCATTTGAAAGCTAGGGAATGTTTTCGTATTGAGGCACAAACTTCTTTCAATCATAAGCATGTTTATTACTTTCTGTTTTATAATTTGAAATGCTAAAACCTGTTCTGTTAAATGTTTATATTGATTTCTGGCAAGAATTTTTCTTCGTATATAATTGCACTAAGAACATTGCCTTTCCATAACCTAACTATTGAGAAATATTATTCTCAGTTGCAAGAAAATTTTTTTGATTTCTATATTTGTTGCAACAACAATTTGTAGTTCATTTTGTTATTGTTGTTGTTGTTGATGATGATAATGCTGAGATCATCTTGCAAGAGTAAAGGAAATAATATAAAGCAACCAGCCTGTTTTAAAAGTTGCATTTAATTGACTTAAAAATATTTGTTAAGAATTATCATAAGAAGTGAAGTGGACATCTTACTATGTAATTATTTAATACAGCAACAAGTAATGATTAAAGTGTGAAACTCAGTTTAGTTTATAAAGATATTAAGAGCTGTTGCATGATCATAAACCAAATGGAAAATATGTGGAACTTCTGCTATTTAGCTTGAAGTTTATAGGTAAACCTTAGTATGTCATATAAAAAAATGAATTCTTGATACATAGTTCTTAAAGTCAGGTTATAGCATACATTGATTGGAGAAAGTGGAAATCTGAAGCCTGGAATAATATATTTCTACCTTATTTGGAGGATGAGTATGCAGTGGGTGTCCTGTGGATAGAATTCTAGTTGGAATGTTTGCATGTGCTCAATGTACTATTGTGAATTATTAACAGGTATGCTTTGTGAACAATATTATCAATGCAATGATAATCTGAAGTTTTGGTAAGATGATAAGATTAGATTTTACATGCAAATCTGCTGATATGAACATATTCAACATACCATGCCCTGGAACACACTACAGCAGATACTAAGATAGATAAACTAGTACACAGGTAAGTAGGAAAGTAGGTATGGTTGGGTGATATTTTGGCTATTTGGATTTTAGGTTTACATTTCAGAAGCTGAAGGTAATATTAGTCATTGCAACTTTTTTTAAAAATTAGTAATTTACACATTGAAATGAAAATAGATTACAATAGACTGCCCTGTTAGTGGACACTAGTAATATTATTAGAAAGCTAAATGTTTTAAGATGATATGTTAATATGTATAAACACTGATCATGCAGTAATTTTTAAAAATTCTTAATCATAATGTCAATGAATAAATACTAAATATTTTCAATTGTAAATTGAATCTAAATTTGTTTTGCAATTCTAAAGCTGAAATATATTCAACTATATATTCCGAATCTACAAATTCGGCAGGAGAGATCTATCTTATCGTGTAGGACGGTTTCATTATATATGCTACAAATGGGAATAGAATTAATCATATTTTATATCAAAAACAGACTCACATTTCAAAATAAAATTTAAATTAATGTAGAAACCTAGCTCTGTAAATAGCTCTTGTAAACTGCAGTAACTTTATTTTAAGTGGCATTTTTGTTTAAAATGCATTGAACTTCATGATGACAGATTTGCTGAACATTTTTCCTCACTTACACATATGTGCTTTCAGTTATTAATAATATGCTTCTGCCCCTATCTTCAACAACTCAAACAGATACTGTGCAACTTGCTAGTCATGTTATTTTTCTGAAGATTCATCACTTAGATATTGGTTCCTTAAACAGATTCCCATGAAATCTTTAAGTTACACCTGATACAAATAATAAAACTTTTTTTTGTATACTAACATGCAAGACTTAGTTGCCATGGTTAATACTGCCAGGTAGATATTAAAAAGGAGACAGAGCCATTATTTAGTGGAGACATGGACATGCACTCACATAAACTGGTATTTACTTCAGGAAAGTAATATTTTTCATTTGATTGATGCTCTGTCAGTTTAATGTAAGATAAATAAAGACTAGATGCATAATGACTTTAAATCAGAAGCAGAACACGATGACCAAGATCCTGTGCCCATTATAGCAAAATCAAATCTATATTTGACAGAAGAAACTCTTGTATTTTAGAAATCAAGCCCATTTATAGAAATGTTACACATCAGAAACACATACAGGTACACAAAAATAATAAAATAATATAAATTACAGATGAGGATTCCCTTTAGAAACCAAGTATCATAATTTAATTACGCAAAACCCTGCTGTTGGTTCTCACCTAATACCTGGTTAGTAATGAATGTTAATATAAGCAACAAATAAGATTTTTTTCCACAAAGACACCCTTACTTCTATTGCCTCACCAGTCAAAAATAGATTCTAATATATAATTAAATAGTGAAAGAGGGAAAAACAATTTCAGGGTACCTGGGTTGTGAAGGAAGTTAAAAATTTGTTGGTGTTTTAAATATGTAAGTATTTTGTAAACCTCATATTGTACAGAACATGATTTAGCAGTTAGGATTTTTAACGGAAATTAAAAATCCATGATAATAGAAAATTCTTAACTATTATTACCTATTAGTGAAGACATTTTTGTAAAATTTATACAGCACTCAAGTCAGAGCAGTCTAGACTCCAGGGACATGGACACATTTTTACATGATATAATTCTCGAATAATTATCTCTATTATTGTTATTAATACAGATATAGATTATTAATATATAGATTTACAAATTACATTATTTTACAATGGCATAGATTAATCACATGACTAAGCTAGGCCAAATTTTCTTGAGCATTGTATTAAACAGAATTAAGAACATTTAATTTTCAGACTTTTTTAAGGTTTGTAAAAGTAATCATTTTTGGATTTGGAATACTGGATGAAACTTCCTTGTACTTACTTGATTTGAAGCCACATAGTTATCATGAGGCATTTAATAATGAATGACATTTTTCAGGGTTATATATAATTTTTGCTTACTTATATAGTATATGTCTTAACATAAATTGAATGCCAAAATAATTTTTCTATGTCAAATTCCTGTTCAGAATTGGAATAAAGTGGCATATATTCTCTATCAAATTAATATACTTTAGGGAATAGCTAGATAATCTGAAATGCTTGTAAATTATGCAGTTGTTAAGAAAATACAGTACAGTTTAAAAGATCTATGGTCACATGCATGAAAATGGAAACTTTCTCTTTTAGGCCTATTCCATTTACATGTTTTATCACTAAGAAACTGGTAGTAATACATATAACTGCTGTTACACATTTTAATTTCCAAGAAAGAATATAAAAAACATTACAGAAATATATTCATATTGTCTTTCCATTCTAGTTTTTTTTATTAGGATACATAAAGTAAATATCTTTTAAGATCTTTTCTATTTATAAGCCATTGATTTCTATAAACTATATTACTTGATAAGGTACAAAGCACTTTATATATTTACAGTGTATTCTAATTCGAAAGTATTTCTTATATGTCTACTTTCTATCTTTGTCTATCATGATGTCTTCCAACTCACATGAATGTTGGGAAACATTTAGAAAAGCAAAATTTATGCTATACCTAAACTTAGTGAGGTATACTGTGTTTCTGAGATGTTAACATTGATTCCTTTCTTTTTTTATTCAAGGGAGTGCTGCAATTAAGTTCCATATCTGGTGATTGCTGTAAACACTGTAATAACAGTGAATTCTTTTTGCCAACCAAAAATTGAAATTTTATACATAGTATAACCTTAACAATGTAAATTATTAAATTTGTTTTGTAACAGATGCTTGGGTTGTTAAGATTTAAAACATCCATTAATGATATTCTTGTTTGTCAAAAATATAAGCCTCTTTACTAATTTCTGCTGCAGTTTGGAGCAAAAGTATATGAATTTACTAGATCTAAATAATATTATCGAAATGCAAAGATTGGCTTCTAAATTAGACCCTTTGAAAAGACATACCATTGGAGATCCCAGTTACCTTATATTTTAGATGCTTTTTCATGCTTTGCTTATAAAATAAAGCAAGGTTGAATAAAAGAGTTTAAAATAATCTGTCAATACTGCGAAAGCTACCAATCGCAATTTTCAATAAGGCAAAGGGCTTCTTCACTAAAATAGACATTTTAACTCAGGCACATTAGCTATCATTGCCAAAGCTTTTCAGAGACGGATCTCAAAAGTTGCCAAAGCTTTTCAAAGGGACAAAAATGTGGGAAGCTTTGACAAGCACTCCAAACTTTGGCACAGACTCTAGAGAACACAACCGATACGATTTAATAATACAATGTCAACAAGAGTTCTATTTCCACGTGGTCAAACGCCGGCAGAAAAAAAACGGGCCCACATACCGAGTAATTTTGCCGAAACATTTCCACAGAGCCAAGCGATCCAGCTACCCCTTCAGTGATCTGCCAGCACTAGCTTCGCTACAGGTTAGCATCAAAAGGAAACTGCAGTTCCTTTTTCAACTCCTGGGAGACCACCCGGCTACCCCTCCCGCAAAAAAGAGGCAGGACCGGGAGGGAAAGGAGGACCTCACGCGGAGAGAGGGAGATACACCTGTACGAGGAGCCGCCTTCTGGAGGTCAGTGGCAGGCCAAATGCCCCCCTTCTTTGCTCCACATCCCGTTTCTGCCAAGTTGACCTCTGCTCGATACTGCCTGGTCCATGCTTTCCCCCGGTCATAGAAACCGCTGAGACAGAAGAAATCTTTTAAAACTCCCTCACTTTCACGACGCGGTGGCACAACGAAGTGCGTCGCCGCGCTGACGCCCCCCCCTTTTGCCTTCACTGTCCCGCTCCTCCCCGCGCCGTTTTCCTTCTCCCCCCCCCCGCAGGCATCTCTCTCTCTCTTTCTCTCTCATTGGCGCTTTTCCCCTTCGTCCTCTATCCCTGAGGGCACCGAGCTTGAAACTTATGAAGTGAGCC
>JANHFO010002314.1:111397-123585 GCA_032468095.1 Pareas carinatus | reverse complement strand
GGAGGAGGAAGAAGAGGACGACGAGAAGGCGGCGCCCGGCTGCCTTTTCCACCCTCTTGCCAGACACCAGGGCCAACGAACTGCCCAAAAAGCGTGGCTTCCGTTTTCTTTCGGCAATTCTCAGTCCTGTCCGCGGGATCTCTGGGCGATCGTTTGTCGGGTGCGTTCCTTTTATTTTCCTTCTTTTCCTTCCCCTTTCCTCCTCCTCCGGAGCTGGAGCAGAGCAGAAAAAGGGCTAGACTTGAGCCGTCTGGGCTCACTGGCTGTTCCCCTTGCGGAGACTTGCCCGCGCTGGTGTAGGAGCCGAGCCGAGGCAAGCCGCTGCCGCTGCCGCCGCCGCCGGGCTAGCGCGAAGAAGGAAGAAGCTGCGCGCGTGTTCCGAGGAGCTAAAGGCGAAGGGTGGAAGAAGGCTGGCGGGAGGGTGGCCGGTTCGCTTCTGCCGGCCGGGTTTTTTGTTATTAATAGAGTGCTAGTCTTTTCTTTCTTCTCTCGCGCCCGCTTGCGCCTCCCATTTCTTCTCCCTTCTCGCCTTTAAGCGCTTTTTTTGGAGGGGGGGAAGGCTGTTTTTGGTTGGGAAGTGTGGTATGTGCGCGCCTCTCGCTGCCTCCCTCGCCGCCCCGGGGAAGAAGGAAGTCAGGTGAGACACACAACAGTTCCCACCCAGTCCCTGTGCGACGGGTAGGAGCTAATCACTGTTGTTGGCTTGTGTTGTTGTTGTTTTAAATGCTATTATATTCCCACCCCTTTCTCTGCCCCCCTTTTCCAATGCTGTTCCCCTTTTTCACTCCCGGAGAGCAGCGCCCCTCACCGGAGTAACAGCCATACTAGGGTTGCTCTGTCCCCCACCCGCTTATCTCCTCCTCCCTCCTCCCCTTCCCATTTCCGTATATTTTCCCCTACCCCCTCGTCTCACCCCCCACCCCGCTCGTTTATTCCAATATTTATACACCACATGCTTGGCTGTTCAGCTGCTGCTCACTTCCAACCCCAGGAAAGGCGAGGGAGGGAATGAGAAGAAAGAGCGAACAGGACGGAATCCGAAAAAGGGATTTAACAAAGGTGATCAATATTTTAAAGCTTAGCGGAAATCGAGGAGGTACCAAGCTCTTGGACTCGTTCCCCACCTGTCAAGCTAGCACCCTTCCTCCAGAGGGACAGAGGAAAGGGACCCATACTTCAACCTCGAAGACTTGGGTTCAGGAGCAAAGGGATAAGCTAAAAAGGGCAAGGAAGTAAGAAAAAGAGGGAGGACCAAAAGCTGTATACCAGAAACAAATTTAGTGGCGTCTGTTTGAAATTTGGATTGAGTATGATAGAAGCCAACTCATATTATCCATTAATTAAAATACTGGGGTTTGAAAAGCTTTCTGTGAAAGCTTTACTGCACAGTATTACTTTGTAAGCTTATTGAGATCATATGCCTCAGCAATTGGGTGACTCTTTCTTGGTGCTTATCTTGGCTTTGGAGAGTCACAGTAGATTGCTTTTTGCTTGTATCTTTTTTATTGTTTGATGTAACCATAACTCAAAGACAGAGTTTAAACATCTTTGTCTTTAGAAAATAAAGCCCTGCTTTATTAGTGTGTAAACAGTATACCTGGAAAGTGAATCTGGAAATGGAATCCCACTCTAAAGATTGCTTTGTAAATCCAGAATATTCCTTTTTGCATTTTCCTAATTTCTACATTATGTATTATTCTTAATTACAAATACATCTGTAGACATCTTTTAACATGGGAACGGTGTCTAGGCAATGATTATAAGGGCACACCTTTCCTTAATAACTTGGTGTAACTCTTGTCTTTTAAAAAAATATTAATTATAATAATAATTAATTCACAGAAAGAGACATAAAACTAAAGATTACACAACACAATTTATATGCCTCACCCAAAATATGCCATGTGGGCATTAACAGACTATACTCACCAAACAGTAAGTTACATTTTAGTTATTTCAAGAAGAATATTAAAAATGCTACAATCCTGATCCAGTTGGCTCAGTCCAAATCCAAGATGAATCCTTATCCTTACATTATTTTTACAAAATAGTTAAGTCTCCATACTTCTTACCTATTATACTAGTTTCCTGACTTTCCTGATCTATTATATAATCCATTCTCATAAGACAAGCAGTATTGCTTTTGAACCTATTCAGACTACTTTACTTTTGAGGGAAAGGATTTATGTTTTCTAAGTATTTGTTGTTGAAAGCCTGTCCTTGATTACCAATTTGGATCAATAAGAATATCTCATCAGGAAGTGCTACTATTTGTCAAGTTCGACAATTATAATGGGCTAAGCTGCTCTTGAAGGCCATGTATAGGGAAAATATAGATGCAGTCCAGTAGTTACACCGTATCATTAAAAAACAGTTGCCAGTTGTCACTGTTAGACCATGTTGTCCTTTTGATAGGATGAGCCTTTCTTACATTATAGGCAAATCACCAAAACTATAATATGATCAAATGGCAATAGAAGCTACATAAAAATTTTACACAAACATTAAAATATGTTTGTTATGGGATGAGTCAGATCTGAATTAACCCAAAATGGAATCAAACCAGTTTAGACAGATTTCTTTTTGCTCTGCTTAGGAGTAAGATACCACCAAAGCAATCAGAACTAAAATGACACTATTTTTAAGCTTCAAATGCTTCTTAAATTTTAGAGCACTGGGAAAAAATCAAATGTAGTATGGCTCCCTCCCACACTACTTTTGTTTCTATAAAATCTAGAAAAAGGAGAGTAGGGAAGAATAGAGCCTGAGTGATTGACCAAGCTATCTTCTAGTCACAGAAAATGAGACATTCTATTTCCAAGGATGAATAGGAATAATAGGAATGTTGGAAGGGTATAATCTTGCACTACTCTTCATCTACAAAGATGCTCAATTTTTGTAAATTATATCTCTTAAACAAATTAGTTTTAAAGAATAAAGTTTCTAATATCATCACTTATTTTTAAAAAGGAAAAGAAATTATATTCTAGGCTCTCCAAAGTGTGCACCAAGTTTCCAAAATTTTCAGTCAACATGAACATTGCTTATAATTCTGGAAGTTGAAATCCATACTATTTAGGGAAGAAGGTGTGTAGATTAGGGAAGGCTGTAATAAGGCTATAGTTATTTGTGGTTTTTTCAATCTGGTCAATGACATACAGGGAGTTTCATTTTTTTAAGTGTCATCATGAATTGAGGGCACAAGTTGATTTTGTCTGTACCAGATAGCTTTCTGAACATCCACACTGGTCGATCTAATTCCAGACCTTCTGTGATTGTTTCTGCCTTTTGCAGGTTTTGTCAGTGTATTTAGTCTGCTATTGCATTTCTAGTGTGAATGAATAAAAGAGCATAACAACTATTTCTCAATATAAATGTATATTGATGTATATTATGTAATTCAAAGTACATAAGGCACGATAGATTATGGAGGCCTCTGTACTAGTCCTTACTACTCTGGACAGATGAATCACAGCATAAGAAATAAGCAAGCTTCATTGTCTACTCTTTGCTAATCATTAATAAAAGTTTAAATTTCCCAGAAGGAATTTATCTTTAATATTGCTTAATACCATTATTCATACAACAGAAATAATTATTTTGAACTTTATTTGTCTTTAGCAGAAGAACATGACTAACCGTATTCCTTAAAATCTGTGTTATAAATAATGGCAAAATCAATAACTACATGAAGAAAGGAGGAGGATTATAACCTTGGGTATTGTAATATATAGAGCTATACTTATTTTTGGCAAAAATAAACTGAATGAATTTTATTTGGCATATTTTATTTTCTTCCATAAACAATGGCCTTAAAGCTAATCTAAAACAAGAGACAAACTAATGTACAATTTTCTCGTCATAGTGTATCAAAGAAAGTACTTCCTGTTCTTTTAGCAGACGTGGTTTCAAATGTAAATTTAATTACTGTTAACAACTTGGTAGAAAAACAGTTTATTGTTTATACATAACGGATCAGTGATTTTTCATCACTCCTCTTGCATGTGTACATCAGTCCACACCCTATATATAAAAAATCATTTTATTGGCTTGAATATTGAAGAATATTCAAAATGAAGACCTCTTCGCTGAAGTTTATAGATTATAATCTATCATGCTGGTCTAGTACTTACTAGTATACTAGTCCCAAATTAACCCGTTCACTTCCATATATATAAAAAAGACAAAAATTGGGTTTCCTTGTTTCTAGTGCAGCATCTTAATCATTATACCACGTTGCCATACTTTTCCCTTCATTACTTTCATTAAAATATACAGCATTCAGTTAATAATACTTTTGTTAATAAATTCCTTCCTTGATAAACCCTTTTACATCTCAAGACAGACTGACCAGTAAATGCTAACATATCACCAGTGAGTGAGCTGATATTTTCATTTTCAAAGTTACCTCAAATAATTTCTTGACTGGATATATTTTATTAGATTTTTAGAAATGATAATTTTATTAACGTAGTATTTAGACTGTTTATTTTAATTTTAAATCATGTAGTAATAAAATAGTCTTACTACTTTCAGTGAAAAAGATATTAAACAGTCTAGTTACTAGTAAATATGAATAGCTCTATATGAGTTACACAAAGTTTGCCCATTTTGCTCTTTCTAAACAAGGGAATACAGATTTAATACCAAATGTTTTGATATATACACTTCCTTTTTGAGTTTTGAAACTGTTGATTTAAGAGTGTTTAGTGCTGAGCAACATAGAAATTACTGGAAAATGATAATTATATATGAATCACACTAGTTAATTACTTTGAGATCCAGAAACCATATATACATACAGATTGTATACTTTCATACTGACCAGCTTTCTCATGAGAAATATATAATATTATAATTCCTATTATAATTCAGGTCATTATTCTAAGATAAATACTGTATGCAATATTGTTTTCATGTACCGTTGGGATTTTTAGTAACTTTGTCCATGTTTGTTTTAACCAGATCCTCTGTCAGGTAATACTTTAACACAATGGAAAGAATGCAAAGATGTTTCCTTCATTACTGAAAACTTTTTATAAATCCTTTAAAAACATTTGAGATTTTTTGTGCATAATTAAATAAATGCATTTTTTTTATTGACCCAAAGAAAAATAACAATGGTATAAAAAGAAAAATACAGGTATTATGATATTATACAGATGTTAATTGCTCATATCAATGTTACTGGGTGACTCACAAAATGAAAAACAAAATAAATATTGAAAAATAACAGTTACAAAAAAAGGTGAAACAAAATAAAGCAATTTAAAAATAGTTAATTATAAAATGTAGCATACAGAACAATACCACTGAACAGTTTATGAACAATACAGCCATCCTACTGACTCTATACCACCATGGATTTCCCATGTCTGATGACAAACCATGTTGTTAGGGTCCTCCTAAAGGCCAATAATGTTGGGACCAGTCTAACCTCAAGGAAGATGATGTTCTAGAGAGCAGGTTGCACAGTGCTCGTCTAGATCCAGCAGATGAAATTCCTTAATAGACAGGACTTTTTACACACCCTTTATGACAGAGCTGATGGATGTAATTTGAGGAAAAGGCAGTCCCTCAAATAACTCAGCCCCGAGCCATGTAGGGCTATAACCAGGATTTTGAATTGAACCCAGAAGCAAAACAGTAACTAATGCAATGTATGGCACAGAGGTGTAACATGCTATTCTTGGAGTGCACATAACTGCCCCCCACTGCCACATTTTGCACCAGTTGCAGCTTCTAGATACTCTTCAACAACAATCTTAATTTTCTTATTAAATGTGTTTACTATTAAATTTATTTCCAATAGAAAATAACTCAATATGATTTGACCAGATTGCTCAAAACTCTTTTTCCTTCACTCATGATTGAATGATTAGTAATTGAATTAATGGTTCCTTCATACTCCTCTATCTTTATTCTCTGAAAATTTCAATAATTTATTGCATAAAATCAAATTTAGTGTTCAAAAGAAATCAGTTTGGCACTAATAAGTATGTACTGTTCAAA
The DNA here is from genome assembly GCA_032468095.1 of Pareas carinatus. Taxonomy (NCBI): domain Eukaryota; kingdom Metazoa; phylum Chordata; class Lepidosauria; order Squamata; family Pareidae; genus Pareas; species Pareas carinatus. The sequence goes on along the minus strand of JANHFO010002314.1, from coordinate 117,573 downwards.
CCTCTAATGAAAGATAGATGAGATTCTTTTTCTAATAGAAATGCTACTAATTTTCATTAATTGGTCAAAAATTACATCTTTACTAATATTTTCTTGAACAAGAAATTTGACTACAGTGAAAGAAAATAAGGCTTTTTATTGCATTTAACTGGACTTCTCCATTAGCATGTTTCAAGACTTGGTTTCATAATCCTGGTCAAGAGTGTATGTTGGTTAACCCTGATGCTTCTTATTGTTAGGGAAATATCTCTTAACCAGGGTTAAAGAAATTACTTGAAAGTCATCCTTTTCTAGGAATATCTAAGAAGAGAAAACTGCTTTGTAATCCATGAAAAATAGTTAAAGGATCTAGAGCATTACAATTGCACCAATCTTAAGCCTTGTTTGAACATAGTGTTACCTAAGACATGGCATACTTAATTATTATAGGCATGTTTGGGCATGTTTACTTTGATTACAGATGAATGCCTGCGAAAAAGGAGATCTATTTATGCTTCTCATCCACCCCCTACCAACAACCCCAGTATAAAGAACAAATAATTCAGTGCCCTGTCTGAATGCATTTTGAAAGAGGACGGAGAATCTTTGTGTTTAGACTAATGCTATTTTAAGATGTTTTATTTAATATATTCTGCATTTTGTTAGCCGTATTAAATGTCACTCCTTGGCAAAACAGTAAGATATAAACTTGAGGTTAAATAAATGAAACATTTATATCTCTTACACCATTGTAAATCTACTGCACTTCTATGCAAATGAAGGAAAATCATAGAATGCACAGGATTAAAATATCAAAATTCTGAGAATCTTGTCTCTTATTTTTAATCAAACAAGTTGCCTGTCCTCATTGTTAAGAGTATATATATTTACTAGTTAAACAGCTAGTTAAACAGTGAGCAGAGTTTGAAACATCCTTTTTATTTCCATGTAAGTCAAAACTTACCAAGAATAGAAATGACATTCTTACAACATTCTTCCAAATTGTTGATAGCTGCATATTTCTAAAGCACTGCATTGGTTTTATACCTGTTGTGAATACTATCCTAATCAAAATAGAAAGGAAAACAGCTCAGTGATTAAAATTATATTTCTGTATTAAATCCATTGCATTAAGCACATGATATTAAGTATTGTATTTGCAAAATAGGAATGAACTTTTATCTAATGTGTTTGAATGCTTTATGCTGAGGCACCATATAATATATTAGTGTCTGTATGAATATATAACTAGAAAGTACAAGGTGTGTCATTATAATTTTATAATAAGGTTGAAGAATGGAACGGAAGGATATTCTGGAAAATCAACTTCTCTTTTGCTTATCTGCCAGATGCTGAGTTCATGAATCTGTGCTTTCTGTGCTGTGGCTGATGATATCATAAATGCTCAGAGCTGTGCTGGGAGCAATATCGTGAAACCAGTTCACCTTCATTAGCCCACCAGGAATCCAGGAAGCAGAGGGGATAGAGTATGGTACTGTCAACCCTAAAAATTCAGAAATGATCATTTAGGCTCTATGTCCTATGGCTCAGAAAAGTTCTCCTATTTAAGCAATTAAGGTGTTTTCTTGGGCTTATTTTGGAGGAATCATGCCTTCTGTTAAATTATATAATTATGAGGTGCTAAAAGAAAATGTTTGTAAATGATTCCCGTGTTCAATAGCTGTTTCTGCAACTTTGTTGAAATCCTGTCCAGTATGTGAGCTCTGGAATTTTTCTTTTGGGAGGTCACTGGAAGTTCAGTCAAAATGATATTATTAGATATTCACATTTGGATACAGTGCAGGTTAAATTGAGAAAGCAGGAGCCCGTTTGACTGGTTTTGCATGTGGTAGGTTATAGCTCAAGGTTCTTTTATGGAGCAGTAGTTGAAAATTGAATAGATTTCAAAGTTATTTTTTCATATTCTTGTTTCAGTGTTCATGTTCTTGTCTTTATAATGCAACATGTGCTGTGATTGGCAGTGAAATAAATAGATGGGGGCAGATTAAAACAGTTTAATTTGTTAACTTCCCTTGGAAAAAACCAATGGTATTAATTTACTACTGATAATTATAAAAAGTTACAAGCCATCTCACTGAAATATGCAGTACAGTAATTTAAATTAAAAGTCTAGCCATGAATCATCTACACTACCAACTTCTGGCAATGCTTCTCATAAGGAATGTGGAAAACAGGAATTGTATTGGGTTTCTGAAAGTAATCTGCTAGATAGTTTTTGCTTTCCCATTAATTACAGCTCTCTTTACAATTGCAATGTGGAGAAGGAACAGAAGGATTTTTTTTTACTGTTAATTCATTTATGGTATAGATATGACCCTCAATAGTTTAAAAAAAGCTCAAAGTGCTTCAGTAGTAATGAAACTTTTTCAGTATTTACTGAATTGAAATCAGCTAACTTTTCACATTCATTAAGAAGCAATAACTGCTAGTTATTCCTGATGGGTTCTTTTATTTGATCTAGTAGTAACTGAAATGAAAAAGAGCCTTTGCACACGTATTAATCTTCAGAGCCATTCAGTTGCAAAAGGGAGCTTGTATTACAAATATAGGTTTAAAAAGCCAATGACATTTTAGAATTCATTATTGTGTTTCACTAGGCCTAGACTGCATTATATCTATAGATGTTGATCAAAAGAAGTTGTGTAGCTATTGAGTAGGCTTACCAGCTGCTACCACAAATAAGTATTAAGTGGCAAGAGTGAAGAGAACATGGAAATAAAAGGCAACCGTAAAGCTGTTGGTTTCATGCATCTTTAGTGTTTATTTTGGAAAAGCATAATTAGATGGCTTTAATAATGTGTTTACGTAGTTTGAAGAGAGCTTTGCTTTTTCAGGTGAGGGCTGGGTGAAGTGCTTTAAAAAAAGACTTTTAAATCTAAAAAGATAATATTTATTTATCATGACTAAATCTACATATATTTACAGAATTTAAAAATTGGCTGTTATCTAATATTGGGACACTATAACTATCCTGGCTATGACAAATTTAAACTAACTGATATCTGCAAATATCCTGGTCTGATTCTTAACCTTTATTTAATTTATTGTATCTATAAGAAGCCTGTTTGCTAATTTTTAAATTTATGAATGGGTCATAGAATGTGAACATTTTTGTTCTGTTTTAAATTTCTTTTTTATGAAAAGATTTTAATGTGGATTTTTAATATTGTAAGCCTCCCAGAGTATCTGTATGTGACTTGGTCTGCCATATGAATCTGTTTAATAAACATAATTAATAAGCTCACCTTGTTCTTAGTGAAACTTACCAATTGTTGAAGCAATTAGGCAACTAACTATCATACTGATTAGGACTGACTGGCTTTCATGCCTAAGAAGGACTAACTAGAACCTAGTTCCTTTTTTCTAGTTCAGCACCTAAGCCCTATACCAGGGGTCCGCAACTCTCAGTCTGCAGACCGGTGCCAGTCCACAGAGGCTTAGGAACTGGCCCACACAGCTGGAGGTGAATGGAAGGCACATCTTTCACCTACAGACATGCTGTGAGTCAGCAAGGAGTGGATGGTGCTGAGGTGGAAGGGCAGTGCTTGCTCAGAGCAAATGTTCTTTGTTGGCTCCACTTGCAACTGGCTTGTGACCCCTAGACTCAGCGTCCTTCCTCCTCTTCATCCTTTTGCCCCTTCTGCTCCCTTTTCTTCGTCCTCTTCTTCTTTCTCACTTTTCTCCTCTCCCCCTCCTGGCACCTCAACCCGGCTCGTACTCCCATCTAAGCTAAGTTAAGATATTGAAATATTAATTTTTTTAAGAAGACTTCCAGTAAGGAACATTGTTTTAAAATTAGTATCTTCAAGGTAGAAATACTTTTTCTGTATTAAGTTAAGAATTGAAGAAACATATATTGAAATACATAAATACATACTAAACTCCATTGGATATACTTTAACTTCAAAATAAATTTTCTGAAACATCAAACAATATAAATTTGAGTAATACAACATTTTACTCTGAAACCTAGCTTTGAGAAGAGAAAGCACTATATATGGATATATTTGAAAATTAGGGCCAGGTTCTGATTAATCTTAGCCTCCCATTTCCCAGATCTAGTCTGAAGTTTTTCTCTAATTGCCGCCAAATTACCTTGCTGTATATAATTCATTCTGAGGTACTAGTTGGAAACATATGTATATGCATTGTTCTTATGTTCATCTGAGAACATAGTTGAGAAGCTGGCAACAGTGATTTCAGTGTCACAAATCATACTCAAATATTATATTTTGAGAGGAGAAGCGATGATTTTACTATGAAATGAAATATATTCTTTTTACTTCTGTGAAATTACATGGAGAGAAATGTAGTCCATTCAGAATGTTTGGGAAAATGATAGGGATGACACTCTGGTTAGAAGGAAATGAGCAACATAAATAAGCAACATCTTATTTCTAAATAGCAGCTCATCCCACAAGGTTACTAGCTCACTGTTTTGTGATAGGCAAGATTGTCACTAAGACTAACTGGAACCCAACTATATTAAATATTTCAAAATTATCCTGGTTCTAGGGCCAGTCAGAAAAACTGTTTACTACCTGAAGCAATATGGTATCCTCCCATTTTACGTTTAGAAAATTAACTGGAATGGTAGCAGAATTTTACTTTTAGCACTGGTGAGGAAGTGTATACCATATTTTTCACACCATAAGGCGCACCGAACCATAAGACGCAGGGCGCCTAGAGGCATTCCGCGGGGCGATCCGAGGTCCAGAGATTGACCTGGAGGCTGAACTGGAGCTTTCCCAGCATCCCATGGGTGTACGGAAATTGCTCCGTGGGACGCTGCAAAGCCAAAGGATTGGCCAGGAGGCTGAATTGGAGCATTCCCGGTGATCCGCGGAGCGATTTCCATGCACCCACAGGGTGCCAGGAACGTTCCAATTCGGCCTCCAGGCCGATCCTTCGGCTTTGGAGCATCCTGCGGAGCGATTTCCGTACACCCACAGGGTGCAAACAAACTAAAGCTCTATCCGCAGGATATAGGCAGCACGCAAAACTACTCCCCTTCTGGTCCAGAGAAAAACCTTTCTCCATGGAACCGATCCCTGGTGCACAAAAGGTTTGGGGCCACTGCCTTATTCTATCCAATAATGAAGCTAATTGGATTTAACTCTGTCTGATACTGTGGTCAAAGGAAATGCCTATTGCTTTTCATAGAGAGTCTTGCTAACAGATCTTCAAAATATGCATGTACCAAAGCAGCACATAACAAATATATAATGTTAAAATCCTAAGCTAACAGAAATACCTGCAGCAGTAAAAAACCAAAAGTAATAATAGACTGTCTCAAAAGTGCATTATCCAAAGGCAACTTTTTCAAAAAGCACCTTTGAAACACCATCAGTAGAATGACTGAGAATCTCCATAGACATTTATCAAAAGATTATGTTTTTAAAGAAAGTTGTAGCAATCCAAAGAAGATCATGTGCTTGCCATATTCACCAACATGCTAACATCAAGTAGTAGAAAGGAATGTCTGTCTGTCTGTCTGTCTGTCTATCTATTTAATATAAATATTATATTTATTTGCCATCCATCTAATTTTGAAGTGTCTGAATGACCAAGCTATTTAGCAAAGCCAGGTCTTCAGGCTCTTGCAGAAAATCAGAAAAATGAGCATCAATTTTACCTCAGGGGGTGAGATGTTCCAAAAGGCAGGCGCCATGGCAGAGAAGGCCCTTCTCATCCTGTCTGTAGGAATTCATTGACTGATGGGACCCGAAGTTTATCTTTTCAGCCAGCGCAGGTGGGACAGGTTAGTCCCATGGGGGCAGTTCCTCAAGTAACCTGGATCCAGCCCCAATATGGAGATTAATCTCAGAGACTGTACTTAGAGAAATTTATGAAATAACAGGCTTTTTTAGAATAGATGTTATATCTGAACTACCTTGTACAAAAGTTATTCTGTCAGAAAAGTATTTAATCAACGACAGATTTCCTTTGCAAGCTTTTATGTAGGTATAACAATATGGATGGGCCCTATGTGATTTAACCAGACTGAACTGTACTGACTGAACTGAACATTCATGGCAAACCAGTAATATTTGACCTACTAGTTACTATTGACCTACTAGTTACTATAGTTACTATGTTGCTCACTGCAACAGCATTGCCAAAAAAGCATTAAGAGTGGTCAACCTAATCTTGAGAAGCTTCTTCTCTGGTAGTAT
>JANHFO010002314.1:86449-96901 GCA_032468095.1 Pareas carinatus | reverse complement strand
GCCTGTAAGCCGCCCTGAGTCCTTCGGGAGAAGGGCGGGATATAAATAAAAATTTATTATTTATTATTATTATTATTTTATAGATGGCATATGACACCGTTTAAAAGGGCAAAAATGTTTAAGGAGGTATCAGATAAGTGTTGGCAATGCAAATGTAATATAGGCATGTATTATCATATGTGGCGGACATGTAGACAAGCTGAACAGTATTGGAAGAAAATCCATAAGTGGTTACAGGAAATGTTAGGAATACAGATAAACTTTAACTGGTGTTGTTTTTATTAGGTATAGTTCCTGAAAAGTTTGCAAAGCAGTACTTGTATTTAACTGTACACATAACCAGAACTGGAAAAGTGAAGATGTGTCAACAGAAGAATAAATAATCAGGAAACTATTGGAATGTGCTGAAATGAACAGATTGACAGATTAAGACTGAAAGAGAAAGAAGAATCAATATATTTTCGAACTTGAAACTTTTTCTATAGTTGGCTGGAATAAAGAAAAGAGTAGGAGTAGAACTTTAAATGTATTAGAAAATAGATTCTACAGAAAAATACTAATACTAAATATGATAAACTATATACTCACTCGACTGATGCCTGTTGAAACGTTTACTATGTTTTTTATTTTATAAATAAACAAAAAATTACCCTCAAAAATATTAGCTATTTATCTCACCATTTTCTAGCAAGAATGGGATTGCTATGGTCAACTGGTATTATTGAGCCATAGTTTCAAGTAATCTTACCCCATTCTGCTAGAAGTTGCAATACAGTAAATTAATCAGTTTCCCATGCCTTTGGTTCTGAATCAGAATTTTGAACACTGTAAAAGGAGCAATATAGCTGAACAATGCATAACAGATTTCTGAGTTCTGCTCTTGATTTCTGCATATTGATATCAGTTTTTGAAATTGTAGGAATACAAAAATTACCATTTAAAATTTACATTTATTATTCTAAACTTCTCATGTTTTCTCCCACTTTAGTGCATTTTCCTTATTTTCAGATAGTATAGTTTATTTTACTGTATCAGCATCTTCTTTGAGATTTGATCTACACTGTTGCTGTAGTAATTTTTGCAAATATAAAGAATGGGAACTTTAAAAATCAAGACAGGAATTAAGAGATAACCCAGCATTAGGTAAAAGAATATGAATTCTGTTTCTTTAAAACAATCATTTCGCTAATTTGAAACAGTCACTGATTATGATGTGTTTCCTAATCAACTTCCTTTCTATCACATACTTTTTCTGTCTTGAGTAGAGACAATTTGTACTGCCTATTAAGGTACAGTTCAAGTTTTGGCACATCAAAGTATGATATAATTCTTTCATAACCATAGATGCATCTGTGGATGAAACAATATTTACTTAGATTAAGATAATTCTCTATGATCTAGTTAGATAACTCCAAAATGGAATGAAATTTGACAAAGTAAAAAGGAAAGATGGCCTACAAAATTATTAGCAGGGCTCAGTGCACAGAATCAGGTTTAAATAAAGAAAGAAAATGTCTCTCACAAAGAGGACAAAAAAGGACATAGATTTGCATAAAATATGTATCTCTTAATTTATATAGTGATTTGAATTTGGTAAGTACTATTGTTTACACAGAAAAGCAATATAAAGAGAAGCCTGTAATCAAGAGTACTTACATGCTTGTTAGTTTCTAGTTGGGTTACTAAGTATCACTATACAACTTTAAATTTTGAAGTCTCACTTATTGAAGTTATTTATCTTAAAGTACTCTTGAACTCGATAGATCTTGAAATTATTTCAAAGTCAAAGACAATTTTGGCAAAATCCAGATGAGCATTCTTGTACTTAATTGTACGATTATCAAAGACAGGTGTGTATGTGAGTATATTAATGTCTTATCTTGGGCTATACAATCATCTTTCCAGTTGGCGTGCTAAAATTCCAAAGAAGATATCATTAGGGAATTTCATCTATTGTATTTTTTTAGTAGTGCTGCTGTCATTTTTTCTGAAAGAGCCTCTGCTCTTGACAAATTGTTAGAAAATTTTCTGTATCAAAAAATCTGCTACTTTATTTCTCTCACCATTAATTGAATTCCAAAAAGGTTGTTTATGCCATCATTACACAGAAGACATTATAGAGGACTATGCCTTGGCAGTCTTTCAAATAGAAAATTAAATAGAAAAATATACTCTATTAAATAGGACATGTATTCCTCCTAAAATATTTGGTAATCTTATGAATATTGACTAGGGAATGGACAACTGACTCAGCTACCATTAGAAAAATATCATGAAACAACATTGTTTTGTTTCCTGGAGTGTAATTTATGAAACTATTGACAGGATTTTCTCTTCCTCAATCTTTTCTGTTTTTAGCTTTAACATGATGAAAGAAATATGAAATTAAGTCCCAGAAATATTATAAAAAAACGCAGTTACAGTTAAAAACAGTAAACAAGGAGAATTACCCAGAGAACCCCAATGATTAGCTCTCACTACCAGTTGGAGAAGCCCTGGTACTTTCCCGTGTCACCTTTTAGCAAAGGTGGAGATTGGGTAGCTAGCTACAGAGTTCCCTACGTCCTTTTTTAGTGATAGCCATCAAAACTGCTGCTTAAATAAGGGTGAGCTTTTGACAAAGTCAAAATGTCCCACCACTTTGAAGTCCTGGCTTTTTTGTAAAACCATTTGCCATTGCCTTTCCAGGATGTATGATTTGGCTCCCATCCAAGCTAAAGCATACTGCATCATACATTCACCCTTATGGGCTTGGAACCACTTGTCCTCCTCCAGTGTGACTTTCAAGGCACTCATTAAATCCTCAATTACTTGCAGTTTTAATTTTGCTTGTACCCAAGTGGTGCCATGGGTTACCAGTTGCTTGGAGGAGAAAACTAGTCTAATCACCTCCAGCTTTGAACTATTGTGGCAGCCTGAATAAAGCATCTGCTATGAAGTCCCCTCCCCCCTCAAGGAGATATCACAACATAAAGTTGAATTGATTAAAGTATTGAGCCCAACAAACTTGTTTGGATGATAATCTTCAAGAGGTTTTCAGGGCTTCTAGGTTTTTATGGTCAGTTCACATTCCCTCCCTCCTTCTAAGAAATGTCTCTATGTTAGGAGTGCCCAGCATATTGCATAGGCTTTGTTTCCCCAAATCTGCATTTGTTTGAATGGTGAAGGGCCCCTTGGATCTGGATATTTCAACACTGGCTCTGCTGTGAACAGGTATTTGAGTTTTTCAAATTTTCCATTTTAGCAATTGGCTAGGCTTAGGCTTCCCTTCTTCTTTTGTCTTTAGCAGGTTGGTGATGGGGAGACCTATTTGGGCAAACAATGTTATAAATTGATAGTAAAAGTTTGCAAAGCCCAGGAAGATCTGTAGATTCTTCTGGGTTCAATGAGGACCACACTCTAGTATTGCTTGCACCTTTTCAGGCTGCATCTCTATCCCCTTGCGAAAAATGCGGTAGCCCAGATAGTCAATTTTACTTTGATGGAATTTGCATTTGGATAGCTTAATGTACAGTTTCTAGAACACTGCCGTGACCAATTCCACATGCTCTGCCATCATTTTGTGATGAATTAAAATATCATCTCTTATATAAATGTTCATGCAGCACCTCATTTATCAGGTACATAAATACAGCAAGAGGACCCTGCAGTATGAAGGGGAGGACTCAGATTTGGAAGCAACCTAAGGGAAAATTGAAAGCTCTTTTCCACTCATTGCCTTCTTTGATCCTAACCTGTTAGTACACCTCCCATGAGTCCAATTTGATAAAAAAAAATTCCTCTTAGCCAGATGAGCTAATATGTCCTTCATTAAGAGGAAGGGGTAGATGTTCTCCATGCAGACAACTTTAAATCTGTGGGTAGTCCATCTATAGACAAAGAGACTCATCCTTCTTTTTCCTGAACATCACTGAGGCAGACATTCTCAGTTGGGCAGGCTATGTGAAGCAGCACTTTAGTTTTTTGTCTATAAAGACTAGTAGTTCCTCTAATTCCCTAGGAGTCATCAAGTACAGTTTAGGTTTAGGTAATTTAGGATCTATATGGAGCTGTTAGCTGGTCAGTATGGTGGGAGAGTGTCTGATTCCTTTTGTCAAATTCCTCCTGGGCCTCCTTAACAGGATTGAAGATTTCACTTTGAATTTGCTAAACACTAGAAGAGAGGGGTAAAACTTGTTACCATGGTGATATACTTAGATTAGGGCTGGCAGTTTTTTTTTTCAAGGTAGTAAGTTTTTGTTTAGACTAGATTCTTATTCTAGCCAGGGGGTTACCTATGGGACCTCACAACTTTCCCATCTCCTTGGCAACGCATTCAGATCTCCAGGTAACCCTATCTAGTCCCATGAACAGCAGAGGAAAAAAGTTTTAAAACTTCATGTCAAGTCGTTCCTGGCAGATTCAGCTTTCAATGTTCTTTGTAGTCTGGCTACCTTTCTAATTAATCAATGAATTTTAACAATGGGCCGTTGTGCAAGTTACTTTGATGGAGGGGAATTTGGAACAATTGACACCTTTTCACTGAAAACATCCCATAGGATCCAATATTATTTGGGGATCTGAGGATTGCCTTGGGGACATTCCATAATCACCACTCTCACTTCCCTTCTTGGCATCACTCATGGTTGGTTAGGGATAGGTCTCCCATAGTCCTTCTCCTGAGTGCCACCTGTATTATGGGAATGGTCACTGGGTTGACTGAGTGACTTACAAAGTCACAAGTCACATCATAGTCCATGGGTCCTGGATTTCCTGAAGGGTCGGTCAGAGTTCTCTCACCATCTTTGAAAGATGGAGTGAACTCTACGATTTCCACTCCCTTCAGGGCCATCTTGCAGGCTTTCTGTGGTGGTTTCACTGGAGTTTTTTTTTTGGAAGATCCCGGAGGTGCCTTCTGAGTAGGATGTGCGACTCAGCAGTCGATAGCTTGGTGCCCCTCTTTTCTGCACTTGAAGCAGCCACTGAATTATCAGTGTGGGCTATGATCACTCGGTGGTGAATTTGAAACTCTTTATTTTTAGGAAGGAGTCTTCGCCACCCATGACTTTGATGATCCATGGACTGAGCCAGGTAAATTTCCACCTCCTCCACCAGGACATACCAGCCATGGAGTTTGGGGAGACCTCCTGGAGACCCAGGTGCTGTAGTAGACTTCATCACTCAACCAGTCTCAGAAACAGTCAATCAGGATGTCCTGCAGCCAGTTGGTCAGTTGGCAGGACAGGTCTTGAAACTCATGAATATATTTGGCTACTCCTCTTTGGTCCTGGCTGTTGCTTTTTATGCAATCCTAGCCTTGCAGTCAGCTAGGGTGCATTCCACATACTTTCTCAGGATGCATGGCCTTGAGTGCTGACACAAACTGGTTCTGAGCTTCTGTACTCTTCATCAAGTTATCAGCCCCGCCTTCCTATTTCCCATCAGGCACAAATGTAGGTTGATTACCCATTGGTTTCCCCCCTTCCATTTCTTCTCCCCCCCCCAGCCTTTGATGCCAGGATGCCAGCAAGGTGCCAAGTTGAAGATGGCAGACCTGACAGCACTTCTGGAGTTTACAAATGATTTAAAACATGAACAAAGATGACAACAAACAATGAAGCAATCTGACAGAACAAGAAACCAGATGAAAGCAAAAGAAAATTATCTAAATTAAAAGGAGATTTCAGTCATCCTCACCATCACTTGGGCGAATTTATTTTATACTATGTTGTATTTGTTGAATAAGATACAGTTGCTTAGTTGGCGGATGGCGCTAGGGAAACCGAGGATTAACAGAGCACAATAAGCTAAAACCAAACTACTATACATGTCTATTATTTGAGTTTACTGTGTGTGTGTGAACTCAGTCTAGTTATGTTATTGTAATTTTATTATTTTATTAAATGGGTTCCTTATTGATTTCCTATTTTTAGGTCTTGTTTTGATTTATTGTGCAAAACCCTGCGGCATTTTAGCAGAAAGGCAGGGCAATAATAATAAACACACAAATAAACCTGGAGTAGGTCATGATATAAATACAGCTTCTAATACAAACCAGTCTTTCATCCTGTTTTGCTTTGTTCTTAGCACTCATTAATCACAATCTTGGACTATATTAATAAAGGAGTGTGTGACCTTTTACTTAAGTTCTTCATTAGACATTTTAATAAGTGAGATGTTTCAGGGTAATTGCTCTTAGGTCTCTAACAATCATCCCAGGCTATGTAGACACTTTACTCACAGAGTCTGTGTGGCTAAATTGCTTCTCATGAATTTTGCTAGCACATAGTGTTCATCTTGTGAGAGTTAGATGTTAATGTTCTCCAACTTCTCTTCATACTTTTTTACCTTCATGCCTTTTATGCTATTAATATTACTGCTACTTAGAAAAAAAAGAGAGTTGTGATAGTAGCTTATTTAACGAAGTATTGCAGTCAGGAGCTACACATAAGAGTAAAAAGGAACACCACGAAGGAACAGAACTCACTGAACATAATGCTCCAGTGAGTGAGTAAATGGTATAAACTTCTATATGTCAGGCACAAGTAAACACCTACTTATGCATTCACCACAAGATTTTAGTCCTAAATTCCCCATTAACCTCTTCCATCACCATTTACAAGTTTATGGAAGTTTTATTTGGAACTCTTGGAAAGTACTAGGCTGTATAACCTTAACACAGTAGATATATCCTAAGCTTTAGCTGCTTATAATTCTGAAAGAAAGTAGAGCAGAGACTTGACAGACATGTGAGATCTCAACTATTTTGTGCTGGGGTTAGACCACCATATCATGTGATCTAAATACATATTGATTTTATCTTTCACCATCTGGAGAGTCTCTTTCCTTGGCTTCCCTTCTGGGTTTAGTTATGAAATATTACAGATCCTGATGTTTAACTTCCTCGTAAGCACTCCCAAACATGACATTATCAAACAGGATGTTTATACAAGAGAAAAATTAATTACAAAAGGGGGAGGAAAGGGGGAAAATGGACTCCAATTTGAATTACACAGGGTCAAAATTTTGCAGAAACTAGCATAAGGAAAAAAGAAGGAAAACTATGTGCTTCCTTTCAATTAAGTTTGATTTGGATCTGTTTTTTCTTTTGAATACCAGCAGATGGCTCTGCATAGAATTGTCTAAACAACACAAACTTAAGTTTCCAGAGGCTAAATGAGGTGTGAAAACAAATTAGTGTTTCTTGTTTTGTCAGATTTTATAGAAGTTTATTCATTTCTTGTCACAGGAGCACAGAGACACACCCTTGTTTGGTGTGCTTGGAAAATGTAGTTATGATTGTACTAAAGCAAAAAAGAAGCTTGGCATAAAGTCAGGTAATTTTCATAGCAGTTCTACATTTATATTTCCATGCTTTATTGACAAAACAAAGGCTGAATTTCCAGCAACATTATGTGTCTTAATTTTGAGATACTATTTGTTAGAAAAAGAAAATGGGTGGAATTGTGAAGGACTAATGAAAAAAGGGAGGGGCCATGTCCTAAAATATTAAAAAAATTTAACCCCCTTTGAGATGAGTATTGGTTTAAAAATTAATTCTGGCGGTGTCCTGGGGTTTGATTTTCACTGATTTTGAGATGAACTCTGTCACCCTTTTTAAATGTTTAAAAACCTGCCTGGTCCCCGGGCAATGAGGAAATGTTAAAAAGAGATTTTTCAAAATAGAGTTCTCTTTTTAAGGTCTTGCCCATTTTCTCTCTTGGATCAGCATATGAATGGGGCAGGCACATGTTCAAGGTAATAGCATCAAATTTAAACCACTAGTATTAGAAAAATAGTTGGCAAAAGACCTAAATCTGAATTCTTTATTTGGAATGACGACAACACAGTAATTCTGCAAAACCTGAGTGTAAGCCATCAACCATTTCTGGAGGGCAGAAATAGAAATGTTCATATATTTGCCCCCACCTGCCAAAATACCCTTTACCCGTCTTTTCTTGCTTGGCCTTGAAAGTGGTATTTTCAGGCTGGTGCCTGCTCATGTTTTCTTATAGTTGAAACTTTTTTAAAAAAAATACCGATTTCTTAACTTAAAAATCTTACCACTTTTCTGCAGTGTGGGGATTTTCTTTTTCTTTTTTAAAGTAAGTCTACTGGTGCACCATGAAATACTAGAGCAGTGAAGGTGAAACCTTTTATCTTGGTATGTCAAAAATTTGGAAAATGACTATTTTGACTCTGCTGCATATCATGATTGTGAGAATAGTTATCAAATGTTGCTGAATGGTGGTATGCCATCCAAAACATCATGATGTCATTAGTTCATCTTAATGCCCTAGAGAATTTTTTTCTTTTTTCTTTTTTCTTTTTCCTTCTTTCTTTTTGTCTTTTTTAACCAGCCCAGGGAAATGCAATGTTAAATTCGTTGCAGAACTTATTGAGATGAAAAGTTTGGAAGGAAGTGTGAAACCCTTCTACCTCAGCTATTGACCCACAAAACAGTGCACCACTAAACCTGTTCCCCCAAAGCATCGGATCTATTAACTTTCTGCCTGTCAGGCAAATGTTATAACTAAAGTAGTAGGTTGCTAGAATGCCACTATATTTGCAGTAACCACAGCCAAGACTAGAAAACCAAGCCTGAAAGCAATATAAGAAAGTAAATTTATTTTATGGTTGGTTGCTTTGCATGCAGATATATGCATTTTAATGCCTTAACTTTGTGAACAATTTTTTTCAAAAAAAATTGTATGTCCTATAAGATCTATCTTCATAAGGTCGGAATGTATAGCAGTGAAATTGTCTAGTGGAAGTTCTAGTAGCCAGTATTCAGAGTGAACATGTAGCCAGCTGCTTCTAGAACATTTCAATGCAGATAAAATTTTCTTAAGCTATTTAGAATCAAAAATGGATAAGGATATGACAGGACAGGATGGACAAGAAGAGTTTAAGCGTACAATATGGAGGTGTTCTGATCATATTTTAAAAGCTTTTCAATCCATTGTATTGTTGTAATTGGTTTTAAGATCCTCCTCTACAGGAACTGAGCATGGAGCTGATGCTTGTTATATTGTTATATTTCTTCAACTACATTATATTACTCATAAACTGTTTCAATAGGTCTGCTTGAAAATTACTTCTAGCTCCTTCTTCCCAACAATTTTTATACTTTAATCATTCTACATTGGTATTCTCTGTTATTGTTCCCTCCAAATGTATTAGTAATAACGTTGCATAATTCTTAACCAGTTGACTCTTGGCAATGCATGGCTGTAAATTATGGAGACCACATTAGAAATCTTAGTTGGGTATCTTTCTTTGTTTCGTTATGTCAACATATTGCACAATACTACTCAACCTGGGTATCTTTCATTTCAGATCTCAGAATTATCCCCCCAGCTATTCCTGAGAATTCCTGTTTCAGTTGTGTATGTTCATTGGTGTTCATAGTTTAAATTAAATATATAGTCAAGCTAAGCCTTTCTAATTAAATGTGGTAAATGTTTAGCATAGAAACATTTGAGGGGGGCAAATTTCAGTTTAAATAATTATATTGGTCTTTTCTTAAGTCTTTAATGTGGAGTAACTGAATAAAATTATTCAAGGAAAAGAATAATTGAATGGGCGTGAGGAGAGTTCTGAGCAAGCAGGTGTTTATTAGAACAATATAATTTTCTGAAAATTTATGTTAATTATGTCAATGCCAAAAATAGGGTAATACAAAAACTTCAGTATTTTGAAGAAACTTTGTTTGAATTGAAACCCCTTTAGGCTGACAGCACACAGGCAGTCCTTGACTTACAATGGCATTTGGGGTCGTAATTTTCATCACCAAACAATGCAGTCATAAAATGTGACCATGTTGCTTAGTCATTAGATAAGGCAACTTCCTGCTGGCTTCCCATAACCAAAATCAGTAGGAAAGCCACAAGGAAGCTTCAAGTCCCAGGGGAGGGAGGAAGGAAGGGAGGGATAGGGTGCACAGTTTTGTGGGGAAGGGTTGGGGCATGGGATGGTGTGGGGAGGGTGCACAAAGATGCTCAATGGTGCCAGGGGCTCCATAAGAAGTGCAGCATGTGTATGTTCATTGGTGTTCATAGTTCTAAATTAAATATACAGTAGAGTTAAGCCTTTCTAATTAAATGTGTGTAATGTTTAGGATAGCTTGGGGATCGTGTGCAGGAGTATGAGAAGATGCAAAAGGTAGGCTCAGATTGGGAAGGGTGTGTGGGAATGCGTAAAGGGGGAAAGAAGTGCACGAGATGTGCCACACAAATTGGCTTCATTGTTAAAAAAAATCCTTTAAAATGTCCAATGTTAAAATATTTTACTTCACTCTTTAATTGTAAGTTGAATCCGAGGCTTTCTAAAATCAAATTTTCAATTTATTTTATTTATATATTTATTTATATTTTTATACCGCCCTTCTCTCCGAAGGGCGGTGTACAGCCATATAAAAAACAGATATAACAGACATAACAATTTCACAAACAACATATTAAAAGAAGTATA
>JANHFO010002313.1:92635-105720 GCA_032468095.1 Pareas carinatus | reverse complement strand
ATAGATAGATAGATAGATAGATAGATAGATAGATAGATAGATAGATAGATAGATAGATAGATAGATAGATATTGTGTAGAACTTGTGTTAGACTTGAGTAAAAAATGAAAAGCATTTTAAAGAAATATGATAAAAATTTAACACCAGCACAAAATACCCATCAGATCCTAATCTTTGATCTGTTCATCGAATACCTTTCCTAAATATTTACGATGATCCAAGCTACAATATGTCAATCTGTCTTCTTGTCATAGCTTGTAAGATTGAAATAGAGTATGTCCAAATGAGAGCCTACAGAATTAAGGTGAAAGGAGATATGGGAAAAAATGAGAAGATAAATAGATGTATCATTAACTTTGAATCTCTAAATATCCTGATTTGGCGCACACACAAACAAACAAATGGTTTCATCATTGAAAAATTGGATTTTCAAAGATTAGACCCATATAAATTTAGAAAGGCAATTATTGTTTAATTAGCACTTCCAGTAGCATTTTAAAATGCTCATTACAAAAAGAGCTTTTCTGTACCTTGCAAGTGCAAGGCACCCTGCAAATGTCTCAGCTGGAAAACTTCCATTCAGCTTTGAGACCATATTGATACTGGATAAATCCACATCTTCACTTGCTTTCAACCAAAGCCCTTGACCTAATTCTCATGAAGAGATTTATACAATTCAAACTCACACAGGATTAATAGGATAACCTCTCCATAAAGAACTTTGGGAAATAGAGTTTTGGATAAATTGCTAACCACATAATAATTAGATTAATGTACAGCATTCAACTTCCAGATTAAGTTAGGTTAATTTTCCTGTCTTCTTCCCATATCCTTCTTTCCTAGAGTGTAAATAAACACTGCAAGAGATAACTTGTATAGTTTCTGAGATTATACAGCTTTCTCGGATTTCCCTTTGTCTCGCAGAAGAAACAAACTCTACAGTTTCTTTTTCAGATAATTGGCAGGTCTCCCTTCAAATACTTTATTCCCTTGTTATTAACAGAGAATTCTTAATCCCTTACCAACTTAAATTGGTATAAACCAATATAAATTTGTAATGCAACTCGATTCTGCTTCATCTGGATAGAAGGGAGGATTGATACTTAACTTCATGAAAATACCAATCAGGTTGCCTCCTTGCTTATTTCCTTATTTTAGTCTTAAATATCAGAGAAGAAATGCAAAATGTCAGGTGAAGATTTCTACTTTGAATGTTTTCAGTACCATACATTGCTGATGTAGAATACCATCACCACCAATGCTACACCTAAGCTAGGAGTGCCTTTACCATGAATTCTATTTGTTTTTTGACAGACTGATCACAAATAGTTTCCTGCAAACAACATGTTGATTTCTTTAATTCCAGACCTAATTTCAAAAATTGTAGGTAACATCTTGTTTTAGACACCGAGGACAATCAATGCTTTAATTATGCCCTTGTGATATTATTAAGATTAAATTTCACAGAATGCTTTGTATAAAAAAGAGCTTAGTGATATGAACTGCACTGAAATTTGCACTGGGCTGCCTTATGTGGCAAAGAATAAGCTGTATCTGTATCTGTGTTTGTGATTATGTTTGTATTTGTGCCTATGTCTGTATATCTATATATCTAAGTATCTCAATCTATATCTCAATCTCTATATATCTATTATATTTATATATATGGGTTTTCAATAGAATAAGTCTATGCTAACCAGAATTAATATATAGTAAAGAAAAAAAACGTAGGAAAAAAAGGTAGGAAAAAAGACAAAAAGTGCAGAAAAAAGGAAAAGAAATAAAAAGGAGTAATTTTTCATTTTCTTTGCAGAAAATACAGAAAAGAACAAAAAATACCTCTTACTTCATGGTTACAAAAAGAAAAGTGATCTTTTTTCTAATCATCGAAGCCATAAATCATAGGATTTTTTTTGTTTCATGGTTTCCAGTCAGCAATAAACATATACATTGTTTTTTCTCTAATCAAGGAAATCAATGTGATCATCTCTGCAAGTTCCAGCATCTTCACCAACCATGCCTCCATTGTGGGCAATGCTGAATCTTTCCACTTTTGAGCATATAATAATCTCACTCTTGTATCATAGACTTTGTCTAAGCCTGAGTCTCTCACTGAACTAAATACCAAGCCTTTAGTTTTTAGCAGAATTGATTGGGGTGCATAATAAATAAAATGACAAAGATTTAAGTACTGAAGAAACGCTATCTAGTTTCCAAGGATTTGTGTTTATTTTGAAAATAGAAAGGGGCAAGCTGTTTTGCTTTCCAATCAGCACTAATCTCCAGTTCAAACATATTGCACTCTTTTCTCTGAATTCACTAATTTTATATGTTTTATTAACCTTTAAGAGAATTTAAGTAATCTTGAAGTTGTTCTAAAAAGTACATCAATATTGTAATGGTATGGTTATTTCCACTACTAGATCAAAGTCTTATTGAATATATATTTCAGGAAAAGTTTGAAGAGGAAATTTTTTTATGTCTGTAAATTTGCCATTCATTCTATATGTCAGACAACTGAATTTAGATTCTAAATTTAGGTTCTAAATTTAATGTGGTCTTTTTTCCCTAGTTAATAAAGAAACACAGTTTGGTTCTCTTTTTTTGGCTTTAGAGGTCTGCACCAGAAGTGTACAAAAAACCATGGCAACATACCATCTGTTTTCACAACATGAGTCAAAATTCTTATTTCTTCTTCCCCTTCTTCTTAAATTATGATATAATTACGATGGGGTAGAATTAAGTTTAAGTTTAAGATTTTGATGAGGAACACTATTTAAATCAGTTGATTATAATAGCAACATTAATTCACAATAATTTTCAAATGACTTAGTTATGCCTGGGATGTCTGAACGGAGTCCACTGAATAATTTGTTTCTATATAAAAACAAAAAATAAATTTAATACATTATAGATCATTTACTGACATGTGTAACATGCTATTTTATTTACTATTTTAACTAGTTCTTCAGTTGGAAAGTCCCCATGCTTGCTGTAGAAGAATCTTTCTTCTCTCTTATATGTACTGTATATTATGCAGCTGAAAAAGGGTAAAATTGTCATTGATGGGGACTGAATCTTGAAATTCAGACAAAACAAGCCCATGAATTATTAGCTGCTAGAATCTAACAGTGAGGCTAAGAATTTTACAGTTTGTTTGCAAGTCTAGAAATATCTAGTCGGTCAATGTGGGAAAATGATGCTGAGTTGGACAAGATCTTGGTATGGCTGAGGGCTTTTACGTTTTTCTCTTTCCATTCCCTATAATAGACAATGTTTCAGTTTTGTGCAAAGTAACTTACAAAAAAACCAATGTATTGCTTGTTTATCACAGTGGAGATTTATCTTCTGTTTGTAACCTTTCCGTGTTTCCTCATCTCTTCTTACATTTTATCACACCAGTCAATGTAGTAAAGAGTAAAAGATGCACAATGATTTTTAATATGATTTTAAAATTGCTTCTATCTTACAAACTATATTTCTCTTTCTTCTGAGGTCTCAATTAGAACTGACTTCTGTACAATTAAAAATATAAGGCTATTGATTTACTGATTCATTTCTAATGCAAATATTTCAGCTCTATTATCAGCAAAACTAAATATGTCAGGTTGAATATATGAAACTATGCCTAACCATGAGACTAGAAATGAATTACTCTTTTTTCCTGAAAAAGGAAGCTAATCCTTAAGGTTTATAAATTGAAAATACGTGCTAGCATTATTTGCTCTATCTCTGAGGTATCAGTTTTCCAAATAACACTTAAGAAATTATCTGTAATTTATTTATTATTGCTTGTTAGGTAATGCTAACCCAGTATTTCAGTTGAGATATATTAGCTTCACTTACTGGGAAAAGATAGCTTCACTTGCTGATAAAGGATAGCCTGGTACTGCTTAGTAAAAAGACATGAATTTTCTTATCTAAAGCAAAAAGCCCATCCCAGTTTGTTTCAAAGTTTTGGCTAGGTAAAGCTCATATTTATAATTTAGGGTTGCTTGTGCTATTTGAGTTCAGGTCACAAAATTCACTGTACCACATCAGTGATTTAATGCTTTAATTTTTGTTACGTAGTGTTTATAAGTGGAACCCAAGCATTAAAGAATGCATTTAGTTTTAATATGAACCACTCTTCCTAAAAATCTTAGACAATAACAGTAACAATGTTAGAACATTAAAATCATTCTGTCTTGTACAAATTTAAGTACACAAGCATTGTTAGTGCTCTGATAGCACATAGTTTCCCCTGTTCAATTGTTACTGTGAATGGCTGAAGCTAGAAACCAATCTACCATGAAGTTTCTTTTTTGTTTTTGCTTTTAAATTGTCCATGGATGCCACAAAGAGTTCCTATAAATGCCCACTTTTTTCACTAATTAACAAGATAGCCAGCAGTACAATCAACTTTAAACATAATTATGTGAATGAGAGCAAGTTGCATCAAAATTACTGAAGCTAATTTCTAAGCAATAATACACTGAATAATCTGCAGGATTTTCTTCTCTGAAGCCCTCAGATGTTAGTCTCCATGCTGTGGTGTAATGAAACTGGCTTAAGATATTCTCTTCTGATTTTCAGTACGTTCCCCCTCTTAGTCCAGTGGCCCTCAATCTTTTGGGCATCAGGGATCGGTTCTATGGAGGTTTTCCCATGGTCCGAAGGGAGCTGATATTCCATGCTAGCTGCATCCCACAGATGGGGCTTCACTTGTTTGTATGGCCCAGTTCCTGGCATGCTGTGGCATGGTGCCAGTCAACTGACTGAGGGTTGGGAGCCCTGCCTTAGTCCACTGCAGTCAACATAGCCTCCATTAGTTAATTCCTCTGATTCTTTTTTTCCATACCACCCTGTCATGAAATCAAGGCTCAGTTAATTTCTATTCTGAGGACTACCAAAATGACATTGATGATGACGATGATGATGATGATGATGATGATGATGATAATAATAATAAAAGAATAATAATATACTACCTTGACGTGTTTGTGGGACGTGTGGTCTGAGGAAGACGAGAGCTATGCCAGAGGTTCAACCATACTGGAAAGGTCTCATCAGAGGAGTCAAACAAAGAGTGTCTTTCTCATAAAAAATATGGTGAGATATAAATTTCAGAAAGCTATACCGGCTCGGACGTCACCCAGGTTAACAAGGTCCGTACCAGATATTGGAGTTCCTGGATATCTGGTGAAAAATGAGCTACAGGATTCAGGACTGTTGGTTGAGCAACCAGGGCCAGAAGCTGCAGAGCTACTGGAAGAAAAGCTGTTAACCCATGCAAATATAGTGTTTGCAAACAAAAAAATAATGATCTGTTATTACAAGTCAAGTCCAACAAGAAGAGAATATTTGAAATGAATGCACCAATTCTGGAAAGAACAACATCAAGAATCAGAAATAACAGAACAGAGGGCAGCAGATCAAAGTTGATTTAAAATGCGAAATGAAATATCCACTGAAGCAAAATTGGAAGAACTGCAAAGATTTACCCAGGCAAAGAAATCAATGTCTTGCCTGAAGTAATTCAGAATGTAGGGACAAGTCAGGGGGAGTTGGCAGTAGAGGAATTCAGCAGAGATATACAACTGTTTTCATTTGAAAACCAGGCACCCTCTCCTCTGCCCTGGGAAGAACAAAGACTTCTCACTAAAGAAGTAAAAGAATTGAAACAAAGAATAACCGAACATCTAGAACAGCACAAAAACATCAGAATAAGGCTGCCTGCATTGAAGCTTGTTCCAAAGAAACATCTAGCACAAGCATTAAAAGATGCAAATACTACAATATCAAATATAAGCAGCAACTCATTGCAAGAAACAAACCAACTATTGCACAGCACAGCTGCTGCTCTAACCAGATATCTGGGATGCAAAATCCACAAAAATGAAAGGAAACCAAATAGTGCATCACAAAAATGGAAGATTAGACCGGAAAGTTGAGATCAGACGCAAGCAAGCTTCTGACCAGCAAAGTGAATTGGAAAGACAGATTCTATGGCAAGAAAGGTCATAAAATTGAACAAAACTTGCTTAAGAAATGTCTTACTTAGTAACATAAATTTGGGGTTCAGTTGTGGTCATAAGTTGAGAACTGCCTGCACATTCTTTAGAAATATAAACATATTTTTTTAAATGAGCACTTAATTACTATTTCTTCACTGAATGCATTTATATATACTATACAAGCTACTTGAGGATCTAGAATTAATTTGTTGAACTATATCCAGAGTATATGAAATGAGTATCTGTTTCTAATAGTTTAGTATTATTATTCTCTGAACACAGAATGGGAGGATTATTGAAAACATTATAAAAATGTTAAAAAGGTAAGCTTGTGAAACTGATTTTACTTCTCATATTCTTGAATATTACTACATTCATGTCAGGAGCACTGAAACGCTTCTGGCTTAAAAGAATTGAATGGTGACATCATCGTTGCCCAGGGGATGCCCAGTTGGGGGCTCCTTACATGTCCCCATTAAATTGCCCACCAAAGTGGTATCCATTTATCTACACACGGTCACCTGATTTCGAACTTCTGGGTTAGCAGGAGTTGAAGCATGTGACAGGAGAGCTCACACCACCTTTTGTAGCAAGAAGGTCTCAAATGCAAAACTGCCAATCATTAACCCAGCATCCTAACCTCGTGAACCACTGTGCTCTGAGGTAGTCTTGAATAAGAGCTTTCTTTTGTGATCAATAGGAAGTGGCGATCTGAAGAATCACAGGTATGTCAAACTGTACTGTAAACATTTAGACAATATATTTAAAATAATGAAAGAACATTTGGAAATTCTGTACATATGCTTAATATTGTACTATGCTGCTATGTAGTGAAATTA
This sequence comes from Pareas carinatus, assembly GCA_032468095.1. Taxonomy (NCBI): domain Eukaryota; kingdom Metazoa; phylum Chordata; class Lepidosauria; order Squamata; family Pareidae; genus Pareas; species Pareas carinatus. The sequence goes on along the minus strand of JANHFO010002313.1, from coordinate 98,885 downwards.
ACGTTTCTCTCTCTCTCTTTTTAAAAATATCATATTTAACTGCATTCATTATATTTTAAAAGAGAGAGCTAGTTTATTTCAGTATATAAGAGTTACATCAGACCCAGGAACCACATAAGACTATTTATTTATGGTAAATTCACATAGATACCAGAGAGAGATCCCTCAAAATTATATACTAGTATTATCAGGCTGAGTTTCTTTACTATTTGAATCTCTATCCCATCAGTAACGAGAATAGTGCAGCCTTTTAAATTAATTTAACCAATAGACCTCTGAGATTCATCTTAACAGCCTAGAGAAATACAATATTTATTACAGATATTGCAACTCATTAGTTTACATAAAGTGGAAAATCAGCAAAAATTCCTTATCAGATTTTTCTGTTAATAGTAAATGACTGCTCCTTGTTCCCAGTTGGAAATGATATAAACAACTGATCAAAGTCTGTGCAAAGACAATAGAACAGCTGATTCAATCAGGGTAAGTTTTATTACACTAGATGCACTCAATGCAAAATGTACTGTACTCTAGAGATTTTTCATTACTTAAAATTGCTTAATATCAGATACCTGTACAATCAGCACAGGAACCTCCCAGAGCTTCTGTGCTCTCTCCACTTCTCCGTATATATCAACGACTGCATCTCAAAGGACCTCTCTGTCAAAATACTAATATTTGAAGATGATACAACAGTGATTGGCCTCATTCGAGACAGTGATGAATCTGCCTGCAGACGGGAAATTGAACAACTAGCCTTGTGGTGCGGATAGAATAATCTTGAACTGAACTCACTCACTTGTAGAAATGATAGTTGATTTTAGGAAAAACCCTTCTATCCTATCTTCTCTCACAATATTAAACAATACAGTATCAATAATAGAGACCTTCAAAGTTCAAGGTTCTATAATATCCCAAGATCTAAAATGGTCAGCTAACATCAAAAATGTCATCAAAAAAGCACAACAAAGAATGTTTTTTTTGAGACAACTCAGAAATGAACCATTGAGTCCATATTCTGCACCTCAATAACCATCTGGCTTGGCACTGCAACCAAACAAGGTAAACATAGACTTCAAAGGATAATTAGAACTGCAGAAAAAATATTTGCTACAAATTTCCTCCCCATTGAAGACCGAACGAGCCAGAAAGAGAACTGTGCAAATAATTACAGACCACTCACACCCTGGACATAATCTGTTTCAACTTCTTTCCTCTGGATGGTGCTACAAGGTATTGCAAACCAAAACAACTAGACACAAGGACAGTTTCTTTCTTTCCCCATGCCATCAATCTGCTAAACAACTAACTTACACAACACTGTTAAATTATTTAGTAGAAATATATCACTATTACCCTTCTCATCTTTCCTATTACCTATTCTCTTATTTGTACGACAATAAGCTTGTTGCTTACATCTTACAATATATAATAGTTATTTTATTTAGTATCCTAGTTTGACTTGGAGATTGCTTATTAGTAAGCCTATCACAAAAATGTATTGTGTGGCATGATGAAGGCGTTTTGTGACATGATGATTGTATTTTATAACATGATAACATGATGAATGTACTTTATGATTATAAATACATTTTATGATTAAGATCACAGTTTATTAATTGCAGCTTATACTGTATGTACATGGCATGATGAATGTACTTTATGACTATGAATGAATTTTATGATTGTAATCACAGTTTGTCAATTCTAGCTTGTATAGAGCATGTACATCGGAGACAAATTCTTTGGGTGTCCAGACACACTTGGCCAATAAATTCTAATTCTAATTCTAAATGAAAACTGAACAAAGTCCCTGTCCAGATTGGGCTACAGCACATAAAATTTTTTAACATTTTCCCCCCACTCTACCTTACTGCTCCTTTAAAAAATGCTATTTAATCTCAGGGTTTTGATGATAATTTATGGACACATCAGTGAAAAAGATTGCATTTTTTCCTGCATGTTACTGTCTTAGGGTTCATCCTTACATTCTGCTAACTTTGGCACTAAGATGCACAGTTCCTTGAATACCCATCCACCATTCATCTCTTTATTGGCGACTTATTATTTGGTCATTTTTACATATATTGTAGGTCTGCCTTAGAGTAGTCACTTGATAAGTCAATAGAGTGAAGGAGAGGTTCATGTGGAGATTGCCCACATCAACCTCTTGAGAAGATTATCTGTGTCAATGTCCATCATTCAGGCAAAAAGAGACTAAAAGCTAAATTTCCACCCTTGGCCTCTGCCCATGGTTGCCCAAGCCTGCTCTGTTGTTGAATACAGTACTTAGTGTTTGTTTTATCCATCAGCAAATGATGCTGGTTTGGAGAGGAAATATAGCTTGGAAGCCCACCAACTGCTGTCCACCAATCTTTCTACATTGAAACTGTAAGGGCAATACCAGGCAGCAGACTCATCAGCCATAAGGTCCCAAGAATAAGGCAGTGGCTGTATGGAACTACATTCTGTTTTATTAATACAACATATCAATTAGGCTTCCTTAACCCAACTTCTTCAGACATATCAATTTAAAGCATTTGTACAAATCTGCAAGGCTTCCAGAATGGTTTATAAAATATGAAAAGCAGGAAGTCCATGTATTTAGGATATCAAGTCTAAAAAACTCAGCATAGAAAGGCTAGAAGCAAAAAAGATGGGAAAAGAAAGAGAAAATAAGACATTGGAGACTCTCAAGCTTATAGTTTCATTATTCCTATAATGGCCAATGAAGATGGAAATTGATTGCTTAGGGAGGCTGCAGTCATTGATCTCTGGTCATTATTTTAGGCAGTCTGCTTTCCCCCACTGGACAATTGTTTCCATTGCTTTTTATGAACAGAAAGAAATCAAGGCCAGTTGTCATAGCAATAATGAAGAAAAGAGAATTCCTGAGCTGATTGGCAGTTGTGGGAATTGCAAGTTGACATGTTGGATGGTGCCAAGCTGGGATAGGCTGCTGTAATTTGACCCTCAAGTGGATGAATATACTTCTCATGTCCAAGGAGAGCTGTGTTAGACCATTTTGTTAACTCCTTTTCTGAAGCTAACGAAAATTATTAAAAGGCATAAGCTTTCATGAACTGATAAAGTGAGATGTAGCTCACAAAAGCTTATGCCATTTAATAGCATGTATGTCAGAAAAGGTGTTCCTGACTTCTTCTGAGACTTGATGTCAGGATTTTTATGCTGTTGCTTATTTTTCTGATCTGATGTACTTGTCCCAATGTTGAAGTACATAGGAACAGTTTGACACTTTTAATCAGTGATCCTTCTTTGTTTTTAATCTTTATTTTTTTCCTAAAGAAGGCCTTATCTTAAACAAAGCAAGCACAGGGTAAGTAGGGCATCCTTGAGAATAGTCTCTACTCAGAGAAGGACAATAGAAAGACAAGACAGAACAAATGTTAAACATTCAGATTATAAGAAATGAATTCAGAGAGTGTTCTTTGGTGTTGGTGTTGGAGCACAACTTCTGTTCAAAATCATTTCCCAACTCCTCCCCCCTCTTTTTCTCTTCTTCTGGAATGTAACTTTCTTTTTGTTAGATACATGATGATATGATATAATATGCCATGTGTTGTTGCTTATCTGAGGTTGTATTTCCTTAATTTTAAGAATTGCTAAGGACCAGGTGATTTTTACTATGTCTTGATGAGTAAAACTATGGAACATAAAAGGGATATACTTTGTTTTTCACATGATTGAGTATCTCTGCTTTATCTATTTCACAGATTATTATAAGGAATGATTAGAACCGGAAGTGCTATGTACACACCATCTTAAGGTTCATAGTCCATGTTCTTTGAGGGATACTTTTGGGGATGACTGTACATACCGCATCTTAGATGAAAACCAGGATTAACTTTACTTTCCTAACCTTTTAAATTTGATTTAATCTTATAAAGATCTCTATGGGATTCAATCATTACTGATGGATCCAAGCAAAAGAACAAGACAGGACTACCGGTGAGTAACACAAGGGTTTATTTAACACACTCCAACTAGAACAAAGTCTCCGCTCTGAGGTTATCAGAAGTGCTGTTTAAATAACAGCGCTTAAACACCTTAACCAATGAGCGCTGTTCAGCCAGTCACCAGGCTGTCTCGAACTAGCGGGGCGGGGGGGGGCAGTAACTTAATTAACAACCTCTGGCAACTGCTTCCCAGTTCTGGATCCAGCAGATACAATGCCTATATATATTAAATACAAGAGTGGAATACAATCGCTGTCTCCCTCCTAAAGTTCTTGCATTCAGTGGATATTATGCACTGAAGATTGCTGCTAAGCTTCAAACTAAGATCCAAGTTCTCTTAGCAATGCTGGTATTGACTACCCATCTGTACTCTTGAACAAAGTCCTAGGTAGGAATCAAGCAGGGTTGGCTACTTATCCTGGCTTGTGAATCTGGCAGTTGAATGTCAGTCCTGTTTCTTGCTAGTACCTGTTAAACTTGATCTGGTGCATTTATTTTTAAAAATAGTTTTTCCATGATGCCCTAATTCTAAAACATGGCATCAGGGATTTCGTTTTTGAAAAACATTGGAAGAACATGTAATTCAAAATATTCAAATTAATTATTGAGACTAAATGCAAATTCCTCAATTTTGGTTGGCCCACCAAGTGGTAAAGGCCACCCATTGCTTCCTGAGTACAGATACAGATGACATTCTCTTTTTTCAAATCTCAGCCCATTGTAAATGCTCTGCACATCGCAAACCATGTATTACAATACTTTAATTGAGCAATTTATGCTAATATTTACAAAGTCTCATACTGCTTCTGGGTTATAAACCAGGAACAATCATTCCTGTTCTCATAATATGTTTGAAATGCAAAACAGTTTTTTAAAGTTTGAAAGAATATGACAATATTATGTTTTGTCCTACCCTCTTGGAAATTATAAGACCAATTTTCAGAGCTGACATTTTGGCATAAGATTTAGAAAACAAAAATTCATGGTGTAGTTAACAGTTCTATTTAGCAGTCTTGGTTGGTAAACTAAATTTATCCACAAAAAGTTGGATAAAGAGATTAAAAACAAGAGATTATAGTTCTAATATACATAGTTCTGTCTTTCCTAACTCTTTTATGAATATGAATAAGAAATTACATGATGAGAACAATTGCCTTTTGCTAAAATAAGTTATATATGTGTGCAGTATTCTTTGTGAATTTGAGTCAGCATAGCTTAACTTACTTTCTATATTAAAACACTTCATCATCAGTGAAACATACTTTACTTCAGCATCAGAACTTCTTTCAAACTATGACCTTTCTATTAATGACATTTTTTAAAATACAGTTAATTTTGGAACAGTGCCACTATAGGGTCAAAAACCAGAAGGATTTTAAAGCCCTTAAATATAGCCAGACTTAACCAATGCAAATCAGCCACAAACTCCTTAATTAGACGTAAAGAGATAAATGCATGAATTAGCACTGTCAAGCAACTTATTAAGCTGTCAACATTTGCTAACCATAGATGCTATTTTAACTGAGTCACATTTACTTCTGGACATTTAATCTGTAGTCATCCAATTTTGGGAGCAAATAGTTAGGCAAAATTAACATAAATTCTGTATCCATAGCAATAATTGTTATGTTCCATTAAAAATTAATGTTTAAGGTCTTATCTCCAATTTCTAGCCAGGTTCACATATAATACTTAACTTTAATGTGGTTTCTTATTTTTGTGAATACACCTATTGCTATCTGTAAATTAAGGTTTATGGATTAGTATGCTGTAGTGGCACAGTGGTTAGAGTGCAGTACTGCATTCTACTTCTGTTAACCGTCAGCTGCCAGTAAGTTCAGCAGTTCGAGTCCCACTAGCTCAAGGTTGACTCAGCCTTCCATCCGTCATAGGTCGGTCAAATGAGGATCCAGATTGTTGTGGGCAATATGCTGATTTCTGTAAACCATTTAGAAAGGGCTATAAAGCACTGTGAAGTGATATATAAATCTAACTGCTATTGCTATTGCTATGCTGTATGAATTTAGCTAGTCATAGCATATTCAATAGATCATGGATAAGCAAGTTATTATTAACATGATATGTGAGACAAGTTTCAATAATTTTTTTTTTGCTTGTATACAGTTAGACATAAGTTCATACCTAAAATGCCAGTATCGGTGACTATGGTAAATTGTGAGGTATCATTGTCTCATAAGCGGTTCCAGACGGAGCTTGGGCCATTTCCGGATGCCCTGTCCCGCGCCTCGGCTGAGGAACTCGCGGCCGCCTGG
>JANHFO010002313.1:68710-86103 GCA_032468095.1 Pareas carinatus | reverse complement strand
CTCTGGGTCCTGGGCTAATTAAGATAGGTGTGGCTCAGCTTGCTTCAGCTGGCCATGCAATTTGTAAACCAACCTGTTGGGTTACTTAAAGGGATCACCACCCGTATAACCCTAACACTTCTCCTTAGTAAAAGTATTATTTTAAATGCAGAAAAAATTGGTCAGCAAATGAGCAATGGTGAGAAAAGCAGACAGAATGATTCATACAATGTATCTTGAAAGTGGCGAATCAAAGTCCATGGGTGTTGGCCAATACATCTAAATTCAGAACATGAAAACAAGGCTGATCTGAGACTTGAGACTGATGAGTCAATTCAGAAGTAAGAATGAGACACAACCTGCAAAGCTACAGTGAGGAAAGAACCAAGCAGGGATATAGGAATCAGCAGGGATTAAAAAGAGAAAGGTTCTTCCCCGTACATGCTTGTTAGTTGGTCAGAATCTAGGGCCGGCACTCATCTCCGTTTCAAAGCCGAAGAGCCAGCGCTGCTTGAAGATGTCTCCGTGGTCATGTGACCAGCATGACTAAATGGCTAAGGCGCATGGAGTGCTGTTACCTTTTCACCAAAGTGGTCCCTATTTTTCTACTTGCCTTTTTTACATGTTTTTGAACCGCTAGGTTGGCAGAAGCTGGAACGGGTAACGGGAGCACACTCTGTTATGCGGTACTAGGGATTTGAATTGCCCAATTGCCGACCTTCTGATTAACAAGTTCATCGTCTTAGCCACCCTCCCGAACTAGCAGGGATTAGGTACATGTAAAATATGTAGCAGGAAACCTAAATAAACTGTTAAATTAATTTATGCCCAGTATGAGTAAGTTGTGTCTAAGGAGTGAATCCATCTGAAAAAAATTCACTAGAACAAGCTTTATTCAGTATAATTTTTGTATTATCCTCATGATCTTTCTCTTTTTCACCAGTGCAAAAGAACTTCCTATCTTTCAGTAGTTGCTTGAATTAGTGTTGAAAGTTTAAAGATCTTAATTTAGATTATGTCAATAGAGTTTACAACAGCATTCAATAGTCTGCATAAGCACTAGATGATAATACATATTATAAATAGCATGACTATTGGTTAGGTTGGTTGGGATGATTATAGTTGTAGTTTAATATATTCTTAGTTTATTTTCTTAATTACCACATTACACTTTAATTCCACTTTACCCAACCGGGATACTTTTTTTAGATATATGAACTTCAACATTCAGTAAGTCCTTTTCAAGAGTTTTCTTGAAATTGGCCCAACTATCTGGAAAACATTCAGATGTGGAAAGCTACTCTGTTTTCCCGAAAATAAGACCTAACCGGTAAATAAGTCCTAACATGATTTTTTAGGATACTCGTGCTATAAGCCCTACCTCCCCAAATAAGCCCCAGTTTAGATTATCAGCCAGATGGATGCATTTAGTACTGTATTTCCCCCAAAATAAGACCAAACCAGAAAATAAGCCCTAATGCGTCTTTTGGAACAAAAATTAATATACGGTATTATAATGAATTAAATAATCCAGAATTTTCAAATATTTTCTAATGGGTAAGATCATTCTCACCAATAGATATTTTACTCTTCAACAGAAATATTGAAAGTGCTCATTTTATTTTCTACCACAAAAATCCCAACAACATCACATTATTTCTGTTCAATCCAAGTTTATTATACTGTATCTCAGGTAGAGTTAACAAATTAACCTGAGAAGCCATCTTTCTCAACATGAACTGGCCCAGCTACTTTTTCAGTTCTTTTATGAGACAAATAGCAAACAAGAGATTAAGTTCTTTATTATAAAAAAGGCTTTATTATACAATTATATACAAAATAAACAGGATATTCACATTCTAAACACCGTGATTTCTGATTTGTGTCATTTTGGAATGATTTCCTCAATGCTTTTAGTAGCTTTAACTTTGAACCTTGAAATTTCATTTTAACCTCAAACTCTCTGTACGTATCAATAATGTTCTCTGCTTGAACACAAAATTGTTCACACTTTACCCTTCTATGTTTTTACCTCACCATGATTACCTATATTAATATTTTCTTGACTCCTTTCTTGGTTTCCAGTTTAAATCATATTATATTACTTGTTTTATTACTTTGCTGTCTTCTCTTTTTTCACCGTCTCTTTTTCCTCAGCATAGCTCCATTCAAGTTTTTCATTAAAGTCTCTTGGATGACTCAAAACAGAACCACATCGCTCACCTGCTCATGACATCATGATGCCATTTCTCTCTCGCAATTTCCATCTCTTTGCAAATATCTTCTATGATAATATTTTGGGTGAATGTAAAAACACTTTTGCCATCTTTCTTTTTTATCCAAGCCCTTGTGGTATCTATTTGACCTCTTTACAAATTATGCTTTCTCTCCTCCTAGCAGCCATCACCATTCTTGATTTTGCATAATGCTGGATTTGGGAAAGACATTGCTATCTCATCTTCTCCCGTCTTCTCTTGAAAGTCAGTTTTGCTTGGAACATATGGAATTTTCAGTCTGCTTGATTGCTGACACCCACATCTTCAACAGCAATCTTTCCCCCCTTTCTTACTACTTCATCTTCAGTCTCTTTGATATGACTTATCTTTTTTCACCCCTTTGGCCATTGCCAGCAAACCATTTTGCTGCTGACATGGATAGCAATCTGTTGTCAATCCAACGACTAATTTCTATCTGTTCCTATTTAATACTTTCCAGCTTCATTTCCCCATTCCAGAATGCTAGTTTTCTCCATGCCATAGAACTAATCATGACAAATGTGTCATGAGACACATTTTACAAGTGGCAGACAGATACTCTTCTCTCATAGCAGGAAAGGCCCTTTTGAAGATGTCTGCCTCTGGAAAATTCAGTTAAGATGTCTGAGTGAGATGACTTTCTTGTATCCAGTTCCGTCTAAGTAATGCATTCATAAGGTTGGGTTGGCTCCAAATTTCCCAAGGAGACAAAACACGTCATTTTGCCACACTTGTAAAGTACAAACTTGATATTTATTTTATGAGTGCGTACTATAAGTTTATATTTTGTTTATTATTATAAGCTGCCTTAAATGTTTATATAGGAAGAAAGATGTGGTATACATTTTGTAACAAAATTAAAATTTAAACAAAATGCAACTACAAAATTGTGTTCACATTTTCCTGAAATATTTATGAACACTAAACAGAACGTAAAATGATGATATTATTTTCCTGAAAGGTTTTTTGTTTTCCTTGGACTATTTTGTCTGGTAAAATCTGCAATGCATCAATTGAGAAATTGTGGTTGTTTTTGCTCTGTCTCAGATGGTATCTGACACTTTTTTTTGAGACTGCTATTAACCAGAAACCTTCTTAATAGCACAGCAAGATATTAACTACCTATCAGCCCTATTAGGTCAAACAGATCAGAAAAGCAAATTCACAGAAAGATTTATCTATACTTTATTAAGTTGACTATAACAACAGGGTCTTAAAAAGCTGCTTATGTTTCACTTTCCCTCCCCCTTACAATCCATTGACTCAGGGAGAAGTCAGACATAGATTCTTCCTAATACTATTTCCACATTCCCTTCAAAACTATCTCCATGGTTTTCTACACCGACTCACATTCTTGTTTTCCATTCCTAGCAGAGCCCTGGCATTCTGTATCCTTCTTTTTAGTCACTGATAACAGCCTGGTGAACATGAACCTTTCTTGTAATAGAAACAATGCTATTGCTTCTTTCATCCATTTTTTAAAAGAGGTAAACCGCTTATTTGTGTCCTTTAAATGTGTTGGAACAAATGTCATTTGTGATAATCTAGTTTAAAGGGTAAAATCAGAGGCAACATTCACTGCACATAATCAAGGCAGCTTGTACACATAATTCTTAAATTCAAATGAAGAAAATAAAATAATATTCACTCACCCCAAGGTCCAGGAAGGGATAATTTGGATAGCCTTGAGAGTGAATTACTTGGCAGTGAGATAGATGGCATATAAAATAAGTGAGTGAGTGAGTGAGTGAGTAAGTGGATGGATGAATGAATAATGCTTATGCAAAACCAGATACTCATTAGTATAAGAAGAAACTTTCTACATCCTATTTAATTATCTTTCTTATAGTTGCTAATATAATATGATCGTCATTAAATATTATCTTGCGCCCATTGACAAAAATAAGCCATTGGCAATTCTTTTGTTTATAAATGATATAACTGTGCTACATAGTCCAAATTCAATACAAATTCAATAGATCAAGGTGTCTGCCAAAATGATAGTATAATTCAATAGTACCTTTTAAGAATTTTTGCATAGTAGCCTTATACATGTTATTCGGGGGCAATTTCTATAGAATTTTATAGATATAATGAACAGGTAGCTTTTCACATCCACAGTTGAAAACAATCTACATTCAGTTATTTCAGACTTGAAATATACTTCTTCAAGGAGTTGCATGATGGGTCAGGTTTGAAATCAGGTTCTTCCCAAACCTCCTTTTCTACTTTTGACTATGGGAAAAGTACAAACAGGGCCATGGGGAATGGAGAGAATAAGCTGGAATAAGTGGCAAAAAGAATTCTAGAAATAACAGATTAGAGAATCAGAGTCCAGTGAGAATTGTTGCTGAGGAAATAGTAGTGTTCTAAGCCTTATTTGTTTTCTAGAAATATAGGAAAAAGTTATATAACACCTGCACTTAAGACCACTATTTTGGTCTCTGTCTGCTAAAGATTTAGTTTCTTTTGTCTCTGATATTTGTCAATTTCTGGACTACCCAGTCCTTGAAAACTTTAAAAGATTACAGATAGAAAAGAAAATGATATATGTAATAGGAAATAGTGGCTTTTATATTGTTTCTATACAGCGTAGTCCTTGTATTTTTGAATCAAATTGAGATCTCATGTTTTTATAATATTAGTGAATCCATGCGTTTTATGATATGCTCAGAATCATATTATCTTTTATTGTATTTACTTTAAATGGGAGATTCCCAAGAAGTGCTCCTTGTTATTTTAGCAACACTGTAAGAGAAGGAGTGAAATAGCCTGGGGGCAGAGTCAGAAGAGGAATTACCTTGCAGTCCCTATGTTGTCACAGGTGGACTAAGACCAATCTCTCTTGAATTCTGTAAATTCTTATCTAGCGCCAAAACAGTGCTGTTAGTTGACATGAGCAACAAAATAGTTTAATTGGAACTTAACGTATGACTTTGATCTTTCACACCTGACAGAACTGTATTTAAATCTTACCATCATTTGTTATTTTAATGTTACATTTGCCTATTTTTATATAGTTTTTTTTTAAATGGCATTTTAGTATTTTGATCTAATTTCCAAAAGAAGAAGGATCATGTTTTCCCTAGTTGCATGCTTTAAAATGCCAAAGAATAAGAGGAGGCTCTATTCAATGATCCCTCCTTCCATTTTTTACCAAAAGGCAAACTGTCTCACATACTGTTGGTAGGGGGATGATGTCATAAAGGGATCCTACAGAAAGATATGTAGCAACAATAACTATCATATGTTACACTTGTGCATTGAGTTAGTTTTGTGAGTTGTGGATTGTGTGTCTAAGGATAACAGGATCAGCTAAGAAAAAGCAGCAGAAATATAGATAATTAAATTCTTTTAAAAGTGTTTCTTTCACTAAAATATTAATATAGTTTTTCAGTGGGTTCCAGTGGGTTCATACTAACAGTAAGAAGAGACAAGGTCTTTGTTTAATTTAAGTATGGTATTTTTTCAGAGCTAAAGCTTAAAAAAGGACCACTATTGATTACTCTATCATGAATGATTTATAATGGCTTATAAAAGAAGAAATTCAAAAAAGATTTTAGATTTTATCTATTTCTTATAGACAGAAAAAAATTGAAGTTGACATTGTTTGCATTGATGAATATTATAAAACTTAATTCAGTAACCAATTAGAATGAAAAGTGTTGTTTTCTTGCAGAGAAATAAATTTATGATTAAACTGGGAAAAACTTCCATCATGATGCAGTATTCATTTCAGTGTCTTGTACAAGATTTCTCTAGACTAATAATACCAAGCACTATTCATTACAGCTAGCTTATTTTTTCCCCATTAATTCAATATTTGTTTGAAAAGCAGAAGCAGCACAGAGAAACTCAAAGAAGACTATGATAAATAGATGGAAAACATAGATTTCCCAAAAAATCCTGAAAATAATACAAAGTGATTGCAACACCTCACCTGGTGTTGTGCAGCATTTTTTCCCCTAAACTATAAAATTGTCCCCCATTTTTACCTTAATTTACACTCATTCATTTATGATCAATGGCACTTGGCAATAATTTGATATTTTTTCTTTTCCCATAGGAGTGTTTTTAGAAAAATTCATGTGCTGCTCAAGCACAATGGTAATCAAATACCACTGAAAAAAATATCAGGATTTTCCTACTATGTCAATTCAGCCCAAATTAGGAATTTTCCACCTTGAATGGGAAATTATATTTACCTTATTTATTATGGGCATTTCCTTATTTTTGAATTTCTAAATTAATTAACTCATACCTAATATCTCTTGTCCCTGGTGATATTACTGGCTGAAGTCTTGTGATAAAAGGGCTATTGGCCATGGCTTTTGGAAGACCGTGAAATTATAAGGTGAACAAGTTGTATTTGGTTCATCTCCCTCTGAGCTAGGATAGACTGTGGAATATATTTAAAGAATATACTTCCTTAAGGAGAGTGACCTTTTTGTTTATCCAGTGGTAGCACACAAGGAAATGCTATTGCCAAACCCTATTATTGTTCATATTTATTAGATATGTTAGCATTTAATTCATTCCAGTATTAAAACTTAAAATAAAATAAATTTATGCTATAGGAGTTTTAAGTATTATAGTAATCCTTAGGTTAATGAGTAATTTTATGTTAGTTACATTGAAAGAGAATTTTGTATCCTCTTGATTTTACATAAGATCCGAAAGAACTGATTGGCATGTCCCCTTGTGGTGCCCCTTGCATTTCCAGTTTTGTGCTCTTTTACTCACTGAAGAGTTGAATGACCCATTCCCACAAATACAATTCTCTGTGTACCTAATAATTATAACCACCTTTACTCATCTGAATAAACCTTTGTAGTTTCTTTTCTTCCCAATATACACTTTAACACACAAAGAACATTCATTATGATATATTAATGATACAAAACAGATATTTAATAATTTTCCTTTCTTAAACAGAATGCACATTGTTATAAGTTAAATATATAAACAATTAGAGCTGCTCCACAAATAATTGTTGAACTGAATTTGTTGTATATGTGTAGATTCTCTTCCAATTTCTGGCACCAAAACTTAAACAATCCAAATTAATTTAAATTTCCGGGAAGCTTTCTGGAAAGACTTGAGGCTAAGTTGTTGTACATTATATATTTGCTTCAAACACCACTGTAATGCTAAATTATGGCATAAAATAAGGGCTATGAATGCACATGTAATATACAATTCCTACAAAACTTCCTGGAACCTCATTTTACCCTTTGATCTGGTAAAATTCTTAAGTGCAATAGGCAAAGTTCCACCAAGGGTAGCTCTGTGAATTTGATTTTCAAATTCTTTTTGTTTTTAAGTAATCAGATTTAAATCAACCAATGACTATATCTCTTTCTTTTTTTTCAGAGAGAACTCCTGCATTGAATAAGTTTCTGGAATGCTTTCTTAAAATCTTCATTAAAGATTGTATAAATCAGTGGATTAACGAGAGAATTGATATATCCCAACCATGTCAGAAAATTAGACATTTCTTCTGAAATTTGACATCTTTCACAGGTATTAACAACCACCTCTTTTACAAAGAAAGGCAGCCAGCAAATCACAAAAGCACCCAAAATCAAGCCAAGGGTAGTTGCTGCTTTCCGCTCTCTTGTAGTAGAAATGCGTTGCCTTTTCCACCCTTTTTCATTCTTAGATTCTGAATCAGGGCTTCTTAGTGAAAACCGAATTCTGTCCAAATCTCCCAAAGGGTTAGATCTTTTATCTTTTGTACATGATGCAGTTGACGATAGCCGATAGCTCTTTTCATTTGTTTCCAAGAGGTCTTGCCCATTTGCCTCCTCTTTAAGAACCCGACTCACACTCCTTCGATGAAAAGTCTTGGCTGCTTTGTATATTTTGTAATAAAGAATCAGAATTAATGCCAGTGGGATATAAAATGCTCCAAATGTAGAATATATGGTGAAAGCAATGTGGTCATGCTTAATGATGCATTCGTCATCTTTGCTGGCTGCTTGGTGCCTCCAAAACAAGGGTGGCATTGAAATGAAGATGGAAATAATCCAGACAATAGCAATCATAAAGCCAGCAAGTTTAGGTGTTCGCTTTCTGGCATATTCCACAGCATCAGTGATTGCTCTGTAGCGATCTAAAGCAATGGCGGAGAGGTGCAGGATGGAACAGGTGCAGCAGGTGATGTCAACACTAAGCCAAATATCACACATCACCTGACCCATGATCCAGGTTTCTTTGACAATATAGACAATGCTGAAGGGCATGACGAGGATGGCCACAAGGAAATCAGTGACTGCCAAAGAGCATATTAAATAGTTTGCAGGGTGATGAAGTTTCCGTGTCACAATTATTGCAGTCATCACTAAAGAGTTGATAACAGTTGTCATTACTGCTAGAACAGAAAGTGTAATAGAAATTAGAATCTTAGAAGTTACTTTTTTAAGTGGTTCTGTATCATTTTGTTCCAGTGTATAATTCTGTTCGGTAAAGTTTAGGAAATCCATTATTTTCTTGAAGATTGTCTTGGCTTAATGAAGATACCTGCAGGGAAATAGTTTAGAAAGAAAAAGCAATAATTAAAACTCCCCATTCTATATATTCCCCAGTATTATGCAACACACAAGAGTGTGTTTTTAAAACTTTCCTTTCAAATTTTTCCTTCAAAACTATGAATAGAGTGTATTTGAAGATTCTTATAGAAAAAAAAGGAATAAAATATGTTTTTCGTGAAATCGAAGTTGAATTTTTGCCTACGACCAGTACATCTACATACATACTATACCTATTACACTAATCAATTTCAGGATTAGCAGCATTGCAAAGTGAAGAAAGGCAGGGGGAAAATAATAACCAAATAAATTAGAGAGATGGTATAATTAGAAGAATAATTTCTCTCTATATATATATATATGTAGCCATCCCTTGCTTCCAAAACATTCATCTAGTGTTTGATATTCCATCCAATACATTTATAATGAAGTTCAAGATTGGTTAAAGCAAAACACATGTGATATTAAATCTGCCTTTGCATTTTCTTCTACTAAATAATAACAGGGATCAGAATAGGGCAGGTGGCACAAGTGTAGTACCATTGAGCCCTTCCTCTCTGCTGCTGTCATTCTGAGCTATACTTTTCAAAACTGGTGTTATCTACAAAAAGTAAGATGCATTATCAAAAAACAAAAGACACAAGTACAGGTATAAGATACTGATAAGGTATACAATGCACAGTTAAGAAAAACAAAAGAAAAAAGAACAAGAAAAGAAAGAAGCCAATCTCAAACTGTTGCTAGTATTTTCCCCAAAATAGAATTTATTCCAAAAGTGTTTTGAATAGCATTTTGTTTTCAAGGAGTAGTTTTAAAAGATGAGAGGGATTTTATGCTAATGCAATCTGACATTTTACCAACCTTAGTTCTCAATGGTAGATTCAGAAAAATCCTGCCCTTTCAGTCTGGATGCTATTGAGTCATAGGCTCACATCCTAATATATTGTGATTTCTACAAAGATTCCCATAAGACTCTCAGCACTTTTCTCTGGCTAATTCCCTGGCAATCAGTTGAGTTCTATGTTTGTCACCAGCTGTCAGACAAGAACTCTAGAACAATGTTTAATATAGCTAGACTCACGTTGATAGCCTGCAGGACTAAATCACTGTTAACAGCAGGTTAAGCCATTAAATATCTTATTCACCTACATTTTATTGGCCGCAATAATAGAATCTTGCAAGTCTGCTCGTGTTTCGCCTTCTCTCCCCCTTGTAACCCATTGAGTCAGACTATTTCTAATACTATTTCCATGTTTCCTTAAAAGCCACTCCATCGCTTTCTCATTTTCCATTCCTAGCATAGACCTGGCATTCAGCATCTGCCTTTTCAGTCATTGATGATTTCCTGGTGATTATGAACATTCCTGTAATAGAAACAATGTTACTGATTCTTTCAACCAGTTTTTTTAAAAAGAGACATTCAATATATTTGTGTCCTTCAGATGTGTTGAGAAACAGCATTTGTAATAATTAGTTTAAAGGGTAAAATGAGAGGCAACATTCACTTCAAATAATCATAGCAGCTGATAGACATAAGTGCCTGGGTACTTACTGTACATTCAAATGGAGAAAATAAAATAACACCTACCTATTGCAACATCCGGGAAAAGAAAATCTGGATAACTTCAAGATATAACATTTATGTATTTTAAAACCAGATACTGAACAGTGTAAGAAAGTAATTGTTACATCCCATTTAATCATTTTTCTAACAGTTGCTAACATAGTCTGATCTTCATTAAAGATTATCTTGTACATAATGACAAAGATGAACTATTGGTGATTCTTTGGTTTATAAATGAACTCTGCTAGTGCTACGGATACCATATTCAATACAAATTCAGTAGATCAAGGTGTTTGCCAAAATGGTAGAATAGTAACTTTTAAGAATTCTTTCAGGCTAGTCTTCCATGTACTTACTCTTCCCAGACCTCTTCTTCTTTTGACTTTGGAAAAATTACCAAGGTGGGATACACACAGACAAACCAATAGGTATCTGAGGACAGAAACGGTAAGCTGGAATGAAAGTTAGCAAAAAGAAGTCTAGAATTAATAGATTGGGATCAGAGTTCAGAAGGAATAGTGGTGTTGTAAGCTTTATTTATTCTCTAGAAAAATAGGAAAAATTTAGAAAAGACCTGCATTAAGTTCCAATTTATTGTGGTCTCTCTGTGTTAAAAGATTAATTCTTTTGTCTTTTGTTATTTATTCATCTTGTCTGTTTCATACCACTGGTCAAGAATCTTCTCTTTTTCTCCATACTTTTTCGGCACCCACCTTCCAGGATGTTGTCATTTGCAGATATAATAATGTTTCCTGCAAACTTTTCAGGAATGGGACAGGACAGATATTAGTCAAGAAGCCTGAAAAAAGATGCCTGATGTTATTCCTACCAGTACAAGTTTTCTCTCCCTGTACACACAACAACCTTGGCATGGAGTAGAGATGATTTTCACATGGACTGAAATGGAAGGACCTGTTACTCCTGTCCACCATAATGATCCAAATACTCTTCAGTAAATCTGCCAGTGTTATTCATGATAACACAGACACATTACATTGTATCACAATTTTAATACCAGTGGTTTCTCAGCCACTTTACTGTTTTAATGCCATTTCTAATTATACGGTGAGCCTCCCATTTATGTTTTCTAATGATACTTCTCCTTTCTTCATCATTGGTTTAGCAGCTAGAAAAAAGAATTGTTAGCTTTAATCAAAGCCAAAGTGCTGAGAAGAATGAGAAAATGTAGGACTATGGACAAGCAGATAATTTTTTGAGTACAAAACTATATGCATCATATAGAAATAGTTGCCTCTTAGAGCCATTTGTCACAATATAACCATGGCTGAGAAATCAGTAGAAATGGTCTCTTTCTAATTTTATGAGTAGGCTCCATTGCATCATTTGTTTCAGTATTTCAGTATGCTTTAGTTGAACTTATTGATATATTTTTTTAAAGCAAGGAATTATTGGCAAATTTAGAGGTGCAGCTGTCTGACTGACTCTCTGTTAACTAGTGACAGCTGAGCTGAAGAATCCTCTTAAGAATTTATAAGACAGTTAAAAGGTTCAGAGGGGGTGGAAGTAATTTGAAAAAAGCTTGCAGATTTTTCAAAGATTTGGGAAGTTGTGGGGGCAGGAGAAAGACAGATGGAATCCGAGTTGCTATCAGAACTGCTATTTGCAAACAGAGGGTTACCATGATTTATGCCAATTCACAATACTGCAGTTTTAGAAATACACTGACTTTAATAAATAAGTAACCATAAGAGGTAATAAAAGCAACAATGATGCCTCTATATTGTTTCCAGAATGTTTATGTACTATGTCTATTTATTCAAGTTACTAGGAATGGCAAGTAGAAGGTTATTATTTTCATTTGAATTGGTACTTCTCCAACTTTTTTAGTAGGACACAGCTCCTGAATCTGGAAATTCTGCCCAGCTATCACTACTTCTACATCATCTCTCCTTTACATAATGCTATTTCCATTTAAAGGTATTCACAGGCACACTATTTTGTGGTGGCGATGCACATGTAAGGAATATTTGCTAATGTAATCTAAAATCACATAGTTGAATGATATACACTGTACGCTTTCCGAATCTTGCTTTTCCTAAACACAAATAGTTTGAAAGTTATCTTCTGGCAATTAATTCTATGGAGATAGGAACTGAAAGACATATCTGTTTCTAGAAGCATAATTTGATAGATAACACAATGGTGAAGATAAGGGACACTAGCAGCGGGTTTTTTCCCCTCTCAAAAAGACCCTTGTGGAGGTTAGTGGACTATCTATGTTAGAAATTGTTGCGTTTTCCTTTATCTAGCTTTAACTCATCATCAGCAAAGGCAGTTGAAGGAGAATCCTTGATAATTTTGTCAATAATTACTTTTTTTTTGCATTTTGTTCCTCCACTTTGTCAGAGGTCAACCATTTTTTCTTTTCTTTTGTACATGCTGTTTAAATAATAAATTCAAAATACTATAAAAATAAATACTATTTCCAATTGCATTGGAACAGATTAATAGAAAGGTAGAATTCCAAATCAGTTTCTGTGCCTTGTTTCTGTGAATGTGTTTGAGACCCTGGTATAACATGCAATTAATTAACTGAGTGATTGCATTAACTTTTGCATTCCTGTATGTTCTGTTACTTGCTATTAGAAAACTGATTAGACAGGCAAGAAGTATTGTATGTGCTATATATAAAATCATTCACAAAGGACCAGCAACATTTGATATATGAAATGTGCTCATTAAATTGTTCATCTAAACATTAGGATGCTCATGCTTAAGAAATGCTTCATTCTATTTACTTTATCAAAGAAGAACATTTTATTTCTTTAAAAAAGATCATCTACATTTGAATCCATGATTTACTGAAGAATGAACCTATATACATTTGGTCAATAATGGTTTATGATGTTATTAAAACTGGAAATTTGCATTATATTTTGAAAATATTTGCATGTTTCCCAGGAATAGATGACCTCCTGCCCTGCTATAAGGATTCTTCTTATGTTCTTAATATTATGCATAAAAGTATTCAGTTTTTCCAGCTGAATTATGTTACTTTATATTCAGTAGATGGCTATGATTTTCTTTTAATTAATATGATATAATATAATAGCTTAGTGTGATTTGTGCTGTGTTCTGCATTAGCTATCATCATGGCTCCTTTTTTGGAGAAACATTGTTGTTTAATAATCTGAAATCTGACTTGAATGTTTCAAGAAAATTCAGCCTGGGGTGGGAAATTACTCCAGTTTCTGCCTTATTTTCAGAGTGGTTGAGATTTATTAAAACGTGGTATGATTTTAAAATTTACTAGTAGAGGTGAAAGAGGATGGTACTACTAGTGCTCCAGGTTTTGATTATGTGCCTTCCAATCACTAAAGTCTTCCTGGCTGGTTCATGTTTCTCAATCTGAAAAAAAAACAGTGGAAGAGGTTCATTCATACTTTCTGAGAATTTAATTGAGGAATGGGAAACTACTACCCAATTGACCCAAGATACTATAGAAGAAAATACAAGTAGCTCAGGATTGTTCTATGGTGTCCTTGGTGTTCTTTATGCTTGATTGATTGCTTGCAACATTTGCTTGCAGTTATTTCATTGTTCAATGAGGTAACATTACCAGTATTAGTGAATGTGGAGTTTAATAACTTGCCCTATGCAAGTCAAAGAACTTACAGAAAAGATGTGAGGACATGTCACAGAGGGGAAAGAATATTCTATTAACTTTCCACTATAATGCCTCCAAAAACTCAAAGAAGTTCAGATTATGCTTTCATTAGATGTCACAGCACTGTTTATACCCATAGATCCAGAACCAGTGAAAGGATCCATGGCAGCATTACAACACAACACCCCTGGTCTAGTCCAATACACTAGATCGAAATACCTAGAATCATGGACCTCATCAACCTCTACCTCACTACTTTCTATGACAGACAAACATAGACACATGAAACAACCAAAAACATCTTCAAAGGAATAAAATTTAAAAGGAAAGAAGAAAGTAACATGTTATTCTTTCAGCAGAAGAAATAACAGCAAATTAGAAACATAAGTCTCTCAAAAAACTATGCTCAGGAGTTTGCAACATAATAATAAGGACTGTAAGAGTCACTATGTAGAACAGACAGGCAGAGATGAGCAGAGTGCATCTGTGAACACTAGCTAATAGTCAAAAGATAGGATGAAAATTCTTTACTCACTTCTTTACTCTTACAACACATGGAAAGACTCAACCATAGATCTGAACTGGAAAATAGTGAACATACTAGAACAAACTAAATACAAAATTCTAGGGAATTCTTGCAAGCCTAGTATTCAGACAAATCAGTTATCAATAAATACATGGAGCTAAACCACATTGGCACACTATTTAAAAGAAAGTTAAAAAAATCCTAAAAAATAAACAAAAAGACCAAACATCCTGTTCAACAGTCAAATAAACAGGGATTCACTCTAGCTAAACAATCAAACAGAAAGCAATACCCTAATCACCGACATCTCCACAAAACTAGCAGGGCAATTTACTGTATTCAAACATGCAACAAGCCTCACACTCATTCACTCTGATGATGTTATCTAGTCAAGTAATGAAACATCTTCAAGCAATCAACCAAGCTCAGAGAACATAAATTGATTTAGAATAAAAAATGGAAATTTGTATCCATGCACGTCCGTGTGCACGCACTCATGTACATACACACACACACACACAGACCTGCATACATACACTCCTTAGTTATTTTATAATCAAATAAATGAAAAAATACCATGTAAAAAACCCCATTTCCTCAAAACCTCTCATTTCCTTTGATATATATTTCAAAAGAAAAGTCTCTTTCATAAAATTAAATGAAAATAAATAGAAAGGAAAGGAGGACAAATGGATATCAATTCTCTGTTGATATCCATTGGAAATAGCAATAGCACTTAGACTTATAGACTGCTTCATAATGCTTTACAGTACTGTCTAAGCAGTTTACAGAGTCAGCATATTGCCCCCAACAATCTGAGTCCTCATTTTACTGACCAGAAGGATGAAAGGTTCAGTCAACCTTGAGCCACTCAGGATCAAACTCCAGTGGACAGAGTTAACTTTCAATACTGCATTCTAATCACTGCACCATCATGACTCTTAAATGCTACAGCATATTTTGTTCATTTTTTTCCATAATTAATACTTTTTCAAGTTGATCATGTATAAGATCAGGTGTTAATCACCTCTCCCCAAAATCCCAATTCTAAACCATTCTATCTTTACTTAATTGATACTGCTACCCTGCTCAAAAGCCCCAGTATATAGTCAAGAAACTTCTAATCTAGAATGGAAAATTATAGCAGTTCCATATTGCTCAGGAACAGAGATGGCAGAGTTGACCCATGGCCTCCCAAAAACAGCTGCTGAATGATAGAAGGTAAGGTAGCTTTTGATTAAATATAGAATGAAGAAAACATCCATAATTAACAATTCATGTATTTCATGAATTGAAATTCATGAATTTCGTAGTTTCATATTAAATTAAAAAAAATAACATTGTATTCTCATCTCTGAAATATTCAGGAAGTATAATAGATCTACTCACATTTAAATCCATTATTACATTACATTTTGTTGCAGGAGATAAAATACCAGAACATTCTGTGGTGAGAATTCTTCCCCAAAAGGAAGAGTTGCCCGAGGTTGACTAAAATCCTTAACAAATAGCTGCCTACAGGATTTTACTTTGACTCTTTTATGCTTGAAGACTTCAGTGTCTCATATTTATTCTATTGGTGATATTAATCTTTCATAGATGCATTCATATAATGCTACATACATCGTACATGCATACATTCTCTTTCTGAAAAGGTCAAGGCTTTCTGATCAGAACAAGGACTTCAGCATTTATTTAGGATGTTTATCGAGAAATGCAGTCAACTGTGAATGTGACCTTACTGGGACACAATCATGAATGAAATTGTCTTTCTAAATTTGTCAGCCATTTTCCTTTCTGTCTGTTGCTCAAAAGTGCAATCACGTAAACATTACACTTGTCTAACCTGCATGTGCTTGCAATTGCATTTTTCCCTACCTCATGAAGCAAGAAACTGACTTTTTTGAGACAGCATTTTTTCTCTAAAAGCTGATACCCTCTAAATGCATTGGGCAGAAAACTATAGTTGCAAACAAGATTACAATTTACCATGCTTACTTGAGACTGTTGGAACTGAGTCTGCTTGCTTGCTTATTTATATTTCATATATATAAAGCATCCATCTCCCTCAAGAGTGGCTCTGGGCAGTATACAATATAATATAATATAATTGATTAATAAAAAATAACATTACAATTAAAAAATAAATTAGGATTAAAAGTTTTAAAATTATAGAATAATGACAATTAATGGCATTAGCTTGTGACATCTATGTTAGTTAATGAAGCTACTGCACATTGAGATGATGTCTAGTAGTATGTTCCATTGAATTTTTATTAAATTAAAATTATTTAGTTCAGCAAAAGGTTAAGGACACTGGGATATATATTTCTATATATCCCAGGTAAGGAACCTGATGTGATCTGTTACCTGATATCCGATAGAGATAATCAACAATTGAAGTTTTTATAGTAATTAATTAAATATTCACTCTGTTGCTAATTTATTTATTTAGCCTATGGCATACAATGTCAGAGAAATTTACACATGGTAGACACACAATGAAGTCCTGAAAGCCTATTAATCCTGGTTCATTGTGTTCAGTGCTTATGCACCTATCTTTGGTGCACCATGGGAGGAAAGCTAGTTTTACACCAGCTAACTAGTGGTGCTCAGTTGCTGGTTCTTCTGTGATCCTCCCTTGGTCTTGTCTAGCCTTGAATCATGTTACAATGCCTCACGTTCAGCCAGGTCAAGTGCCAGCTTCTTCTCTTTGCACATACAAATGCAGCTAGGTTTTTTTTTACACCAAAGTGGTACCCATCTATCTACTTGCAATGTTCCATGCTTTTGAACTGGGTGGGCAGGAGCTAGAGATCAAGCTATGGGATTGCAATGGCCGCCGGGAAGCAGCCTCCATAACGTCGGGGCCAGGAGAGATGAGGCTCCAACGGTCTGGTATGTGGGGACG
>JANHFO010002313.1:20927-33180 GCA_032468095.1 Pareas carinatus | reverse complement strand
CCCATGGGTAAAACGTATTGGAAAGAGAAAAAAATTGAAAGAGGAAAGAGAGATAGAGATAGAGGTGGGAAGCAATAGAGAGAAAGAGAGAGATAAAAATGAAAAGAGTGGATTATACCCCACCTCAGACAGGAGACCTTTACAGATTTAAAGGGTTGGAAGCAATTTTGTAGCCCCAACAGATAATCCACCAGCCGCTTAGTGTCTTTAGGGGTGGGTCTGCAATTTCCCCCCATCCCCATAGGAGTCCTTATGAGATGGACACCTGCACAATACTTAATTTTTACAAGTACAGCGGCTTGTAAATCATCTGTTGGGCTTCCTGGCCACAGCTGCCTTGAACAGGAACCACAAGCCCAAGGGGACTTTCAGATTGGATACCAACCCTGTTTTAAGGAGTGTAACTTCATCCAGTATTAATTAGCATGCTGTTGATACTTAACCTCATGTTAATAAATGATCTTTCCCAGAGGCTTTATATATAGTAAATGTTTAAAAAGTGAGGAAAGAATCAAAGCCTACAGTGTCCCACAAAGCAGATTTTTAGGCCGTGAATCACTAACCCCCAAACATTGACTGGAGTATCATCAAAGAACTAGGACTTCCACTCTCAAGCCCTCAAACAGTTTGGAAGGGCATCAGGATTGATAATATTGAAAGGTGCTTATATCCTGTATGAATGAATACAGTACCCCCATTCTGAACCTCCCAGTAGTTATCCCTAATGTGATTAGTGCCATCTCATTACTATATACACTGCTCTGAAACTTGATTGGTATAAGTTCAGATGCCTTTGGAGATGCAAGCTATTGTCTGCAAGAGGCCACCTACATAGGTCAAGAAGAGAAAGTTGGAGACTACTGATTTCTTGAGGATGGCACAAGCTTCCTTAAAAGCAAATTGAACTGTACCCACCTACAAAAAGCTATTTAACTACATGACACTTGCCAGGAGGCCTTGACTAACAAAGAAGGCCATGAATCTAACACACGAGTGCAGAATTTAGAATTCTGCAGTGCTGTCCACAACTTCAGGAGTCATAGAATCAAAATCAGTCCCTAACTCTAGAATTCAAGCCTCAGTGAATTCCATTATCTTCTGATGTTCTTCTAGCATAACCAGAGGCCAACTCTAAGTGAAACTGAATGATTTCTATCTGTCAGATATTCCGCAAAATTCTCACAGCAACTGTAGGGATTCTTCTGACTCCTTATCCAGAAGGTACCAGGTTACCCAAAATATGGTCACTAGGCAGCTGTCCTTACACAATAATGGTGTACAAATACACCATTCTTATTGTCACAGTGTGTTTTTAATAAACATGCTCTCTCAGGTTCCTTATTTGTCTTCCTTCAGTGATACTATGGGGTCTCTTAGGCCACTTCATCTTCCGATGTTCTAAAAAAACCAAATGGTCCTCTAGGATTCATGAACATAATAATTTCACATTGCACAATCCAATCCAAAAGTCTTCTAATTTGCTCATTTTAAGCAGCAACTAAGTTCTCAGTCAAGCTATGCACCAGAACTTCAGGAATACCGCAAGTTCTCTATGGAACTTCACCAGATCCATCAAGCACCTGGAGAGGACTGATTGAATAGTTTTTTCATCCTGCTATGGTGGGTAGCCATGGAAAACTCTTAGTATAACAGGAAGTGATTTTTTTATGACAGGAGACTGATAACAACATCTTCAACTCCAAATCATACCACTACTGTGCTGAAAAAACCCTATATCTAGTATGTAAACCACTCCCTTGTATGTTGGCTTATCGATAACTTGGATCGTACCCAGGGTTATCATGATGGCCATTACTTCTAAATCACTTCCAAATCCATTTGAAGTCCAACCATAAAGTCGAGCAGCTTAGGCAGAATAGCTTCCTTGTAGCAGGGAAACTCATATACAAACAATGAGACAATTTGATCCTTACTGCCCAGTTTCATAAAATTAGTATCTCATTCAGTTATTTGTGGAGCAGAGCCCTGGAAGCCATTAGAGTGTTCAGATGACAATAGCTATACTCCCAACTCTGCTCTAAAGTCTCAAATGATGCCACCTTCAAACCTCAGATGGACACACTGTTGAGAGGAAAATTCACCATCTATAACCAACCAGGTATTGGTGGTGCATGCCAATCAGCCCTGTCATTCATGATTAGATCATGGATTAAGGAGCCTTAATATAGGCATTCAACAGCAGGAGACAAAGTTCAGGACTACTGAAGCTCTGAGGACCAGTTCATGGGACTAAACATAGTAGGCTAAAATGTAGTACTTTTTTAAAAAAATATTGTTCATTTTTTATTATTCAGAAAGTAAATGCAAGTAATATAAAATAAAATAAACAAATATTTTATTAAATACAAGAAGAAATGATAAAAATAAAAATAAATAATAACACTATTATGAAACTTCTTAGTTCTGTTCCTTTCTATTGTTCCCCAAGTAATAATTGCAGTTAATATGTTTATAAGCATTAGGAATAGTTTCTGATGTCTTTTTCATCTATTTTTGTCCTTAGAAACCTTACTCAAACAATCTAAGTTTGTCTTATTGTGTAATGTGAGATATATAACGGTGTGTATGTATTTGTGTATGTATGTTTACACACACGCAAATCTTCATATCTATATTTTATTTAGATACTTAAAAGCCATTCTGGCTTAACTTTAAATATCCTTCTGTTGCAAATATACAGTATTAATTTTATCATTCCTAGGTATTCTCTAAGCTTGCATTCCAAGTCTGATGTTGTTGGCAAAATGCTTCTTTTCCAATGTAGTGCCAGATTTATTCTTTGGTCATTAATATGTATCTTATTATATGGTTCATATGTACTGGAACAATAGTTAGTAGAAACATTAAAGGTTTCAAATCAATCAATCAAATTTTTTATAACTTTGCACACTTTTATTCAGTATTTTTTTTATTTCTGACTATAGTGCCATAACGGCCAGGGTTGCATATCATGCTAATCCAGGGAAAAAACAAATTTTTAGCAGTTGGGACATTTTAAAATGATTATTATACTTTCTTAGTGACTAAAGATTCTTTTAATCAATGGAGCAGCACTTTGATGAACTTGTTTGAGGTGTGGAGAGTGCAACTCCTTATTTTCTGGTTTGGGTTATTCACTCTTGTGATATGTAAATATAAGCTAAAACTTGATACACACATTTGTTTTGTTTTTTATCTCCTGCTGATTTGTGGTTTATCAGCATATGAAAATTCCAATATGATATCATAGAATTCTGAAGGGCCACAAGCTTCATGTGACTCTTGGATTCTCTGTTTTCCATTCCAGCATTAAGCTAAAAACAAAAAAGCTATTATTTTAAAAGTGGTGACATCGCCGAATGTGGCGTGGAGCCAGTAGAATCACTTTTAGTGTTATAAAGCTGCTGATGCTAGCTTTGCTCTTTACTCTGAAGAACTGCGCATGTTTCTGTACTTGTTTGACTGACAATTTCTTTGCTTCTGTCCTGACCAGGCTGTCGGTCATGAAATCAAAAGAATCACAAATAGATAGTCCTGAGAAGAAAACTAGACAGAATTACATGCTGCTGGGTGAAAAAAGAAGTGTCTTCATTACTGGTGCAAAATGCATTTAGTTTATTTTTAATCAAAAAATTCAAAGCTACAATAAGTTATAGTAAATGTAAACCTTTCTTCACGATCCCAAATAAATATTTCTATAGCAAGACTGATCTATCTGGGATGTTAAAACTCCATACAGTCTCTTGGACCTTGCTTAGAAATGGCCTGCTTGCAGGTTATCTAATGTCCTCACATTAGAGCAACTTAGGACAACTTCCCTCTTAAGACAGACTAAAGTCAAAACAAGGCAATCCATCAGGAAACTAATGTTAACAGTACAAGTCTTCTATGCAAACATTCTGATTCACACTCAGGAGCAATGACGGGATTTTCTGTCCCTTGGTAGCCATTTCCACTTTGCTTGCCAAACAGCAAAGAGCTACATTCAGTAGCCAAAGTGTTTTTTTTAAAATAGAAATGCTGTATATTACATAAAATAGCATAAGTAATACATGTCATAAGGAATGCTAGTTATCATACATATTAAAAACAGTTTTACCTGGTTCTGAATAAAGAATGTTAAAGAGATGCATTAACAAGAACAGAGGTTTCCAAACTTTTTGGATCATTGGGAATTCCAAGAAGTCTAATAGGTATAATTAATCTAAACCAGCCTTGCTTTTAACAGCTAAGTCAAATAGGTTATTGATGGATGCCTGAGCAAGAATTATAACTTCTGCCATCAACTTCAATAAATTTGTAATCTCTGCTGCTTAGAAACTCAGTAACCAACAAACAACATATAAAGAGCGCATGTAACTAGACTTAAGAATACTCTTTTTCTGTCACCAACCTTAGAGAACAAGATTTGTCAGTAATGTCAGTGAAATTACTTGAATACTTTTATTTAGAAAAAAATATGGTAGACACTTATTCAAGAATATCAATCTTTTGGAAGGTTTTCCAGGAGGTCAAAAATCCTACAGTAAACATTACCATTTTCTTCATCATAGTGATGCCTACTCTTTTACTTCAATGTCTTTTTTTGAAGAACACCTTTGATGTCCCAGAAAGAAGCAGCAATCTCAGGCAAATGAGGATGAAGGCTACTATGAAGAAAGGTGGTGAAGTATATACATTTTCAGAGAGAGGAAGAGGGTTGACAATAAAGTAGGGGAAGAGATTCTAGTTTTTGCTGCCTGTGGTGCTCCAAACTTGGTTCTGAATTCAATAAAACAGGGCTTTTTAACCCATGGTACGCGTGATGGCACATGACAACCACCCTGTCTTGCTTCAGAAGCAGCGACAGCGCTGCACACGCCTGGGGCAAAGTTGGCTAGCTAGGCTGCGGTGTTGTCCATGGTCTGACAAGCAGAATTGGTGCCCTGATCAACGCTGTTGGCAGTGCCAAACAGCTGTAGCCAAGGCCGCTGATTCTGCACACCAGAGTATCTGCAACATAGCCAGCCGACTTTTGGGGGGGGCTCTGGTACTGGTGGTACTCGAATATTGTCATGTCCTAAAAGTGGTCCGTGAAAAGGTTGAAAAGCCCTGCAATAAAACAACATGAGCTCTAGGCCAAAATAGATAGGAATCCCAAATCTTTCATACGTGACAGAAACAGCAATCTGTTTGGAAATAAAGATAAAGATTTCAATAATCATTTATTGAAAAATCTTTTATTATTACCTAGTAGCCCAATGTTTGTAATTAGCTTTGATTAGCATTACATGCATTTGAGTGGAACCAGGAGCTTCCTATATGTAAAACAAGTCAAGACAAATACTGTACGGACTTGTATAATAACCTGGTCTTTTTAATTCTAAGTCTTGTATCTATTTTGGAAACCATGATCTTTGACCAGGTTTAATAGTTTTTTGTTGCTGGACTTTAATTGTGTCCAGATAAACAATGCCTGATAGGTTGCCATAGTTTATATCGGTCACTACTGTCTTGATAACTTTCTCCCAGAAGGGAAGGTTGGATACTGCCCTATAGTCCAGAGATGGTCTCTTTAGAAGAAGGTGCACATATATCCTCCATCAAAGACTTCTGGGAGTTCTCTCTCACACTGAAATTTCACACAAATATTTAGTTACTTCTCCATTTATTCCTCACAACAGCCAAAATGTGCAGTTAGACGGGGTCAACTATGCATGCAGAGTCTGCCTTATTATTCTACATATGCTGTTTTCTTCCCCATATTATGTTGCCACCAAAAAGTTGTCCATCCCTAGTCAACATAAATGAAATATCTGATCCAATAAAATACATTAATTCCCCTCTCCCTTTTGGAAGTAGTTGAATATAATGGCTGTTTCAATATGAAAGGATATTTTTGTGCATTAATGATCCTTTTCAATCTTAAAACCAGGTCAAAAGAGGAGAGAATCAGTACACTCTTCTAAAGATCTTGATAGCATATTCAGAATAAATCTTTTGAAAATCATTCAGGCTAACTGAACAAGAGCATTTTTTACTGTCTCCACTTGATTTATTAAAATAGCAAAGATTAAAGTGTAACATACATATGCTAAAACAGCAGGACACTAACATTTTAGTAATTGATTAGTGTGGAAGTTTTCCTAGATTTTAGCATGCAAATAGTTTCAAATAGAGTCATACTATTTTAACCACTACTGAATGTGAGATAATTACAGGGGTTAGAGAAAATAACATCAATATATTAGTACTTTGATATTTAAAAACATTAACATCATCATCTGATTAGGATGAACTATGATATTTCTGAGATCTGCCTTAATGTTTATATAAGACACTATTATTTTAGCAATATATCCAAAAATTCTAGAAAAATGTGTGTTGAAAGAAATACATTATCGGCCTGCATTTTAGAATTCTAAGAGCTATTTTATACATTAAATTGATAAAAATATGCATAGCTTATAAGTTAAGATCCATTCAACTGTTCTTTTTAAAGAAATGATAAAAAATTTAATTGTTCATATACTTGAAATGCTTTCTTCATTGTTATCAAATCGAATTAGCAAATCAGAATTAGATTCCATTTTTTAGAGCAGTAGACTGTAGGAACCATTTCATCCTCCTTAGAATATTTGCTATGATTTCTTTTGTACTGCTTTTTGCCCTACGTAGCAATTCATTTTTAAAGTTAGAAATTTACAGGGGAAACAGAGTAGGTCTTAACTTTTTAAGAGAAGCAAAAGGCTTAGTTGTGAGGTGGAAAGGAAAAAGAGCTTTTGTGGGGGAAAGGTGAATGTAGTAGCTACAATGTTTCTGAAATAAGCAGTGTTTACTCTGAAATCATGAAGTAAAATTCCTTTTACTGTAGCCTGATTTAAAATGGGCTCAGCGTGAGATGGGCAAATATTTGGAAAAGAAAGAGACCTGTGGATGTGCATGAGTCACTTAGTTCTGTCTGCAGCTTATTTTGGTAAGTTCCACCACTTGTGTTGTACGTTGAGTAAGACAACTATAGAATTGATCAAACAAACAAGAGCATTAATTGCTCTGAACGTAAAAGGGAATTCACTTTCCACTCTATCTTGTTCATTAAAGGCAAAGATTATGCTGTATTTTTCTACCACTTCCCACTCGTTTTAAAACAATTTGTTTTACCCGTTCTTTTGAAAGAAAAGATAATTATGCAGAAGATATAATTGGTTGGAATTTGGTGTGTTTGGGGTTTTTTTTTTTACTTCAAGGAAGCCCAGAAAGATTAAATGCTTGTGTTACATATTTTTATTTCTTGAAGAGTTTGAAATTTCTTTGACTTTTCAATTAAATTCTGAGGAGAGATATCAGGACAGACTTACCTACTCTGATCCCCCTCCCCAAAAATGACACTGTCACAGTAAAAAGGAAGTCCTACCTTTTATAAATGGGGGAATGTCTTATTCTCTTGAAGAAAATCAGTAAAATTGTCCACACAATTTCTGTTTCTAGAGATTTGGAGGAAAATTCAGCAAGCTGTTTTGTGACCTGCCCTAACTTGGGATATCCTTGCTATAACCTAATCTCCACTATAAGAAAACAAAAGAAAAACTTTCAGGTTTTGTAAATAATATCCAATTCTCTGACTTGCTGAAATTTCATAGTATTTTACAGCTTTGGAAGCTGAAATTATGCTTGTAATTAAATTGAGAAATTCTACTGGGATTGTTGTTTCTGAATAGTTAGCTTGAATATTAAATAACTTTACAAAATAACTGTGAGAGTGTTTTAGTGAATGCATGCCAAGCACTTTGAATATTCAAAACATCCATGCTTTTTTGTCATAGAATATACCGTGTTCTGGAACCTTTTTTTGTCTTAAATACAATAAATTAAATTTATGTTAAGAACTGAATATATAATTTTAAAAATAAAGGATTAGCAAGATATGAGTTCCAACATCTTTTTTCCCATACCAGCACTGAAAACATCTATATAAATACTAGAAATACTGTCTGTAACAACTGTAGAAGAAAAATAAGAAAAAATAAAAAACTAAGGTTACAGTTTTTAAAGTCAACCAGGGCATAGCTAATTAGCTGTTCTGGATGTTACTGCTTCAAAAAATTGAAATGGGGAGTTGCATGCAAACACAGATTAGCATATTTTGCATTATGTTATATTTTCATTTTGCCTTGATATGCACTCAATTTCTTAAAGCCAGAAGACTTTGTAAAAGTGATTGATTCTAGGTGAGAATCTTCTCTTGTGCCAGTTGAATGTAAAAGGCTAAACTAAAGTTGGTTAAAACTATAAATTCAGAGCAAGACACTTTAGAATTACGTTATTACACTTCATGTTTTCCTGACATTTAAACATGGATTATGCTTTGTCCAATTTCTTAGCTTTATTCTTTTCCTTACATTCTTTTTCTTTATAAGTTCAAAAAAAGAAATTAAAATTAAAATGAACATTTAAATACATCTGTGTTAAATCTTAATATGTACTTTTTCCCAAACAAAATTGTTGTTTTTGTGCATTTTTTTACAGAGGACTTCATTCTTCTTAATCTTCACCTCCCAAATATACATTTCTCTATTGCCAAAACTGTAAATATGTAAAGCACACCTTTAAAAATAAATATAATTTAGTAATTCATAGACCTGATTACCATGTAATTTGATTCTACGTGCTTAAAAGGAACTTCACTTCACTTCACTTCACTTCACTTTAGAGTTAGCATTGTGGCTTTGAACTCAAAATGCAATTCCTATAGTTTACAGAATATTTTTCATTAAAGGTGAGTCAAAAAAAATCACACCTTCATTCTTAGGCTCCAATGTTAGCTATGGCAGTTTAGTAATGTTAGAAATTCCTAACATTTTCAAGCTTGGAAGTTTATTAAGACAATAACATTGGATCAACAATTTCACTGTCAGTCTGACCTTCAAATGTCTTCCATGTTGGAGACAATTGCAGTAAGAAAAATCTAATACTTATGTAGATATGGTTCACTTAGATTCAATGAATAGATTAAAGAAACAGCAATAATTATAAAGTGTAGGTTGGCATATATCCTAGTTTTTATGTATTTACAAATTGCTTGAAGGATAAACTCTGATTTAAAGAATGAGAGAGGGAGATTTATTTGGAACAGCTTCTAGATTTGCCCATTTAACACTTCTGTTGCACAAGCTGTTCAACAGCTTCCAGTTTCTTTCAGGTACAATTCAAGGTACTGGTTATTACTTTTAAAACCCTATAAAGTGCAGGACCACCTGCAAGACTGCCTTTCTCTAAGGCCTTCCTACCAGGTCAAATAGAGAAGGTACAATCCTAGTCCCTTTCTACAAATATTACCATCTGATTAGTGCCCTGCCCTATGGAACACTCTGCCCCTGATGTTTGCCAGGCTTCCACCCTTTTAGCCTTCTATAAGGCTTTGAAGACTTGGCCTTTCCCCAAGTATTTGGAGAAGACTAGATTAGAACGTTGACTTGGCACAAGGTATGTTTTATGTTTTAATATTTTAATCAGTTGAGATTTATAGTTTTAATATGATTTTATATGTTGTTTAATCCTTGCTTGGGAGCTGCCCGAAGTTGGTTGAAAGATGTGTGACAATGTACATGTTTTAATAAAATAAGCAGCTTACATCCTGCAATTATATCTTTAATACCACCAAGCAACAAAATCTGCCATCCCAGATCCTTGGGAAAAACCTGATAAGCAGATAAAAATGGCAAATCAAATCTAAATATCTGGTTCACTGTATGACCAACCATAGGGGAGGCGGAACAAGTTAAATGGTTCCGCCCCAGGTGCCTGATGGATCCGGAAAGGTTCCAGAGGGAGCTTGAGCCATTTCCTGAGGCCTTGTTCCACGGCTCGACCAAGGAGCTGGTAGCCACTTGGACACAGATGTTTTAGCGAATTATCGTCCAGTCTTCAACCTTCCCTTTTTTGCGAAGATTGTTGAGAGTGTGGTGACCTATCAGCTTCCGCGGCACCTGGAGGAAAGTGTCTATCTAGACCCGCTCCAGTCTGGCTTCAGATCTGAGTACAGAACGGAAATGGCATTGGTCGCGTTGGTGGATGATCTCTAGAGGGCCCGGGATAGGGGATGTTCCTCTATCCTGGTCTTGTTAGACCTCTCAGTGGCTTTCGATACCATCGACCATGGTATCCTGCTGCACCAGTTGGAGGAGATGGGAGTGGGAGGCACTGTTTTACAGTGGCTCTCCTCCTTCCTCTCTGATCAGTCACAAACGGTGTTGGCAGGAGGGCAGAGGTCGACCCCGAGGCACCTGCTATGTGTGGCTCCACAGGGGTCGGTCCTCTCATCCCTCCTGTTCAACATCTATGTAAAGCCGCTGGGTGAGATCACCCGTGGCTTTGGGGTGGAGTACCATCAGTACGCTGATGATACTCAGCTGTATATCTCCACCCCAGGCCACCCCGACGATGCCGTCGAGGTAATGACCCAGTGTCTTGAAGCCATGCAGGCCTGGATGGGGAGAAACAGGCTCAGGCTCAACCCCTCCAAGACCAAGTGGCTGTGGCTTCTGGCGGCCCGATATAGCCAGTTGATTCCATCTCTGGCTATCGGGGGTGAGTTGTTGGCCCCCACAGAAAGGGTCCGCAACTTGGGTGTCCCCCTGGATCCATGGCTGTCATTGGAAGATCACATAATGGCCGTGGCCAGGGCAGCTTTTTATCAGGTGCGCCTGATTCGCCAGTTGTGCCCCTTTCTAGATCGGGATGCCTTATGCACAGTCATTCAGACACTTGTCATCTCCCATCTGGATTATTGCAATGCTCTCTACATGGGGCTCCCCTTGAACCGCATCCGGAGACTGCAGTTAGTTCAGAATGCAGCCACATGGGGGATTATGGGGGTCAGGGGATGTTCCCATGTGACCCACTCTTGCGCGAGCTGCACTGGCTTCCTGTGGCCTTCCGGGTGTGTTTCAAGGTGCTAGTTACTATCTTTAAAGCGCTCCATGGCATAGGCCCTAGGTATCTGCAGGATCACCTGCTGCTCACAAGTACCTCCCACAGGCCAGTTCGCTCCCACAGAGTGGGTCTCATCAGGGTCCCATTAGCCAGACAATGTCGGCTGGCAACCCCCAGGGGTAGAGCCTTCTCTGTGGCAGCGCCAACCCTATGGAACGAACTCCCTCCGGAGATTCATATCATTGCTGATCTCCAGGTCTTTTGGCGCGCCCTCAAGACACATCTTTTTATCCAGGCCGGGCTGTCCTGATTACCCAGAGTATTTTAAATTTGTACTCGGTTCCAGTGCTGGGGCAGGGGGTTTAGTTTGAGTTTTAAATTTTAGCGCTTTTAAAATTTTAGTAGCTGCATCAAATATAATTATTTTAAATTTATTTTAAATTATTGTATCATATGTTTTTAGTTGGTTGTTCACCACCCTGGGTCCTTCGGGAGAAGGGTGGTATATAAATGAGAAAAAATCAAATAATAAATAAATAAATAAATAATAAGCATAAGAAAACACTGATATTTGGGGAAAAATAAAGTAATGAAAAAGGGAAATAAATGTATCTAGATACTATATAAGATAATACATATGAAAGGTTACAAGAATTCAAGTCATTGATGACAATCTTGCCAAACTAGGTTTTTACATCTTGAAGACTTGGAAGAGATTGAATGACTGAACAACATTAGGCTGATTTGTAAAGCAAAGAAATATATATTCTTACCACCCCATTCTGTTTATATTATTTGGTACTGATAATATTTTCTATTAGTCAAATTCATCATGCTTACTCTCAATGCAGACTTCGACTAGCTATGTTTTTAAAATCTAAGACAGCTAGGAAGCTGTGGGTTTATCAGGATGTTTGAACAAGAATTATACCTTTCAAAAAATAATCTCTGCCGCTTGGAAACTCAGTAGCCAGCAAACAATATATAAAGAGAAAGTTTTTAGGTTTCAGTGATCTTTCTGTCATCAGTCTTAGAGAACATGGTTTGTCAGTTATGCCAGACAAATTACTTGAATATTACTGTTCACAAATGTGTGATAGAGACCAATTATGTTACAATACAGCTATAAAATATAAGACCTAATGAGTTCATTATAATGTCAAATAATCATTTACTATTATGCTGCTGTAATGCTTTGAATAAATGAGAAATACAGCTCTAAAAGTAAAACACTTTGCTGACAGCCTACAAGAAAATAGAAAATAAAGAGGAGATCACTTCCGGTCCTGGAAGCAACAGGACGTGAGAGAGCGAGCTCTGCCTCTCACGCCTGAAACCCGCT
>JANHFO010002312.1:366711-379916 GCA_032468095.1 Pareas carinatus | reverse complement strand
AATTCCTCAGCCAGTAAAGGTGACTGGGGAATTCTGGGAGTTGAAGTCCACAAGTCTTAAAGTTGCCAAAGTTGGAGACCCCTGTCCTAGATAGCATGCTGGCTGGGAAATTCTGAATATTGAAATCCAGAGATTCTAAAGTTGCTGAGGTTGAGAAATTGACATATCCACATACCACCAATACATTTTAATATGAACTTGCTTAAGCTGAGCAAGAAACAGAGCATCATACTTGCAATTCCACACAATTCTGAGTCTAAAAAAATGTGACAGCAGCAAACTGAGAATTGTTCTACAAACCTATGAGTGAAGCACTACTACTTAGTCAGGACACAAACTGATCCCATTGTTATCTTCACAATAAAAAAAGAACAAAGCTATAGAGCCCATACCACTAAATCAGTTAAAGTAATTTACTGAGATAGCTCTTCCATTTTTATAGTGTAACCAGTCAGTCATCCAGAATTCCTTCACTGCCAATCTGCATGTATGTATGCATATGGACATGAATATGAAATTATCTCATTAGAGGGACTATGCAACTTCACAGATACTATAGGGAGGGTGATTCTTCTTCATGGAAATGATGCTTCCAGAGAATCTTGCTGGTGTAAGAATGAATGGCTTACTCTACCAGAAACAGATCATTAAAACTCTTGTATCTGCTCCTTAAAAGCAATGCTATTGATGTGTACTATTTTTATATTGCTTTTATTCATTTATTATCAGCTGTTTTAAGAACAAGTACTGAAGAGATGTAATACATATTTTAAATAACACATAAAGTAATACTTATCTGACAAATACCAATTAGAAAACACAAGTCACTTACATAGCGTGGTCTAATAAATTTGCTATTGAGTGCCCAATCAAATAAATTTCTGAAACATTTTTTAGAATGCTGCAACACATACTCTGGCAATAAAAGGGAAGTTCATAACTTGTTGGCACTGGTTTATATACAGGTCATAATGTTTCTGTAGCTGGTAATTCATTAAAAGAAGAGTTCACAATTATTGTGTATTCTGTTTGAACTAGTAACATATTGCTTGCCTATGCATCTCCTTTGGGGGTCAAACTGCCCTTTGTAGAATTTTTCCATGATCATGAAATACAGTATTGCATTGATGAAAAACAAGGAGAAAATACGGTTTAAAAGCATGACAAATAACTTATATAATAGAACTGCCACTTTCACATTCAGGAAGACTTTTCAGAGATATAATGGGCAATAGAAAGGAGTAGGAAAAACCTTAATTATTTTAATTTCACGTTGGTTTAAAAGTCACACAAACCAACTGGCAAAGGAGGCATTTCAGATGCCTCTTCCGGAAGTCCCATGTAACTTTGTGACACACAGTTTAAGTCTTCTTGCTGTACATATAACAAAATAACAAAGTTGGAAGGGACCTTGGAGGTCTTCTAATGCAACCTCTACTCAGGCAGGAAACACTATACCATTTAAAACAAATGGTTGTTCAATCTGTTCTTAAAAACCTCCAGTTTTAGAGCATTCACAACTTCTGGAGGCAAGATGTTCCACTGACTAATTTTTCTAACTGTCAGGAAATTCCCCCTTAGTTCTGGGTTGCTTCTCTCCTTGATTAGTTTCCATCCATTTCTTCTTGTCCTGCCCTCAAGGTGCTTTGGAGAATAGCTTGACTCCCTCTTTTTGGTGGCAACCCTGAGATATTGGAGCACTGCTATCGTATCATCCTGAGTCCTTCTTTTCATTAAACTAGACATACCCAATTCCAGCAACCATTCTTTACATGTTTTAGCCTCCAGTCCCTTAATCACCTTGGTTGCTCTTAATGCACTTTTTCAAGAGTCTTAACATCTTTTTTATATCGTGGGGACCAAAACTGGATGCAGCATTCAGTTTTATAAATAAGAACTGCAAGAAGTAGTAACAGGCACCAACCTGTTGGCAACTACTTGCATGGTAAGTCCTTTGATCTGGCATGGGTATGCTTACCATACCTGTCAGTAGTATTATAAAGAAGCCATACTTTCTCTGGACCTCATACAACCAAGAAAACAATAGAAAGCTTCATTAAGGTGCTTTGGAAAAGGATGGATGATTCCAAAACACTTTCTCACTTTGGATTGAAATACTGCACACTTCTATTGGCAATCCTCACACCGGAGAGACTGCAAAGTCACTTCTCCTTTTGGTAGCTCTGAAACATCTGATTTGCATGTTTGGGAGCACAGAATTTGCCACAACTATGAAGACAAGTTGATACTCACCTTTAATTGATTGATGGCCTGTTCTGCATTTTTCTTTAGGAGCTCCTCTTGCTGCAGTTTGTTACTCTTTTCTGTCAGCTCGTTCACAAGTCTAGTGTAATCTTGACGCAGTTTGCTGAGCTCTGAAGACTGCCTAGATACAAATGCAATTGGTTGCTTTCACAATCTTGACATGAATGAAGCACATTTAGACAAAAGGTCAATTATATATTCTATCAAAAATAAAATTCAGTTTCCCAGTTAAAAAGCAAAGAACCAAAGGAAGCAATTTTTGATTAAATTTTGCTTTTTTCACATGTGCAGATTCTGAAATGCCAAAGCAATTAATGAAAATTTACTTCTGCCCCCAAATGTCTACTGTAGAGAAAATCTGAACATTATCATCCAACATTCACCAACATGATGAATATACACTTTGAACATAAAAGAGCCTAAGCAAATAATTTCAATGCAAAATTGCAGGAGAAATCATTCAGGCAAAGCAAAAACAGTATAGTTAAAATCTATTTGCTCTACCTACTCAAATATAAGTACTGCCTTGAAAATCCAATGCTTGAATTATACACTGAGAGCAGAAAAACAATTATTAGAGTAAAAATAGTGAGAAGAGTTGGCCTAAATGTTATAGGATAGGTTGTGAATTTATTAAGCATTCCCCTTTGTACTGCTTAGAGGCAGAAATTCTTCTTAGTTTGACACCAAATGGTAGAACAGATTAAGATAAATTTCCATGCTATCTCCTACAGCTGAAAAACTAAAATTAATGACAATTAATACTGAAGTTTCTTATCAGCAAACTTCTTATCAGACTGATCTCCCCTACATTTTGATAGTAATATGAAGAATACTCAAACTGATAACATTTTTAAAAGCAAACAAAAACAATAAAAAACACTAGAACTTGCTTTCTTTAATAGAAATAGAAAAATATCCATTTTATAGGATACAAAATTATATGAATGCTACCTTTTTCTCAGCCCCTCTGAATCCCTCCATGCACTGCAATGGATCTAACAGAACCATACAACTCAGATAAAAAAGAAAAGCGTCTTCTTCCAGCTTGGTTCCTCTTCATTTCTTGGCAACAGTGCAGAAGTGGTTTACCTAATCTTCGAAATCACATTATGTTTGTCCACAATAATAAATACATCATGATTATAAGAGCCTTATAAAAATAATAATAAATAATTTTAAGTTCAAGACCACAAGGTAAGATGTTTTAACAAAATGACCGCAATGGCGTACTTGCTTTCCATTTGATTTGTGGAAGTACTGACAGCATCTCTCAAAATGCCATTTTCCTGCTTCAGACGATTGATCTCTGCTTCCATCTGTTCACGAAGCTGTTGAAACTGTGACAAGAAAACATTGTTTTATTCCTTTAAGATAACCAACTTTATAATTTATGTGGTTCCATATAAAACACGGGGACTTGTTTACTAATCCAAACTGTGGTCTACTTTTGGCTTTATTTCTTTAAGAAATCGAGAAAAGGCTATCACCAAATTGGTTTTCCAAGATTATTTCTCAATAACAAATCTAGCAACTTTGAACCTAATCATTCTTGCATCACACTGACACTTTCTCAGTTTTAGCTCCTGCTAAGGTTTCTTTTGCTTTTATGCTTTACATTATTAGTTCATTTAATTAATGATATGGTACCAGAAGATTTTATAGGGCATTGTTATTTTCTCTACTGTAAAATAGCCATTTGATTGATATTGTAATATTCTCTTAAAGTCTGAATTGCTTAGGTTTTAATGTGCTTCCCTTATTTTGTGTATATTCTAATTTAATTAGTGTTTCCTTATTAAGTTCCATTGGTTGTTTTTAACTGTAATTGTGTGGTTTTAATTGGCTATACGCCCCCCCTGGATCCTTCAGGAGGGCGGTATATAAATCGAAATAAATAAAAATAAATAAATAAAATAAAATTTAAATTAGTATTCTGGTTTTGGTATTGTTACTATAAAGAAAGGGAAACTTTAGGAAACATTCTACTTTAAGTCTTCAAACTTGGAATGAAACAATAAATGAAAATTAGTATAAACTGAAAAACGTATGTAATCTAAATCCTAGTCAAACTTGAAATTATATATGAGGTTTCCAAAACATGAGCACTATCTTGCTTTTCCATGTCCTTACAGTAGTCCTATCAATGTTTCAGGAACAAAGCTGATATTCAAACATGCAATAACTACTGATCATCTACGGTCTATATGCTTTGTAATACAGATTCTGATAATTAGGAGGTATATACAATCATGACTAATGAAATCAAGATATAGGAAAGAAAGAATTTAGGGAATGTCTACTGATTCAAGACTCAGTGCCCTTTGCAACTCATTTTCTGTGTTCTTCAACCCTGTACAGAATTACAATTACACAATAATTCCAGTTTACTTTAAATGTTTGTTTAGTCACAGATCTGCAATATCTTGGCATGGAAGAAGGAAGGCCTACCTTGCATAGAAACTGAGCAGACAGTTTAGAGAAACCATCTAACTAGGGACATTTCAGGATTTGTTCAGTCTACATTTTTAAAAGAACAAATCTGATTCATTCTTACTAGAGAAATAAAGAACCTAGGACTACTTGTAATTTGGTATAGATACTAACACCAAAGAAAATACAAATATACAAAAGAAATTAGTATCCTGTGGGGGGAAAGCAGTTTAAAATTATTTAAAGGTAAATACTTAAAAAAAAACGCTAGCTGCTTCACATTACATGGGACAGAAAAGAGGTTAACAATAAACACAGAGAAATGTAATATGCACCAAGATATAAGGCATATCCTCATCCTAAGCATGTTCTCATCCTACGTATCTGGATACTTAAGCCAAAATGAACATTTTCATGAGATTAGAGATGTTGACTTTACCTTCATTTTCATCTGCTGGGTTTCTTGGTAGCTCCCGTGGATTTTGTTTTGGAAAACTCCATGTTCTTTTTCCAATGTGTTAACTCGCTCTCTCATTTTCACCATAACCAAATTGCTTCTTTCTTTCTCTGTCATCAGTTCCTAGCACAAATCAAAGAGTATCTTTTTTCAATACTCTGTCTTATCTGAGGCCCATGGCCAGTTTACACAAAGCACAGGGTTGCAGTTCCCTATCATATTTTCCAGGTATGTCTCAGACCATCTGCAAGGTTCAGAAGGCATTCCTGGAAACAAGGAATATAGCTAACAGTTTAATTTAATAATTTAATAGTTGCATTTGTATGCCGCCCCTCTCCTAGAACTCAGGGTGGCTCACAACAAATCAACAATAAAAACAACATTAAAAACATTTAAAAACTTTAAAATACAATCACACCCCATTCATGGCCAGCTCTCACCCGTTTCCCAGGCGGGATCAACGGACTCAAGCCTGCTGGAAAAGCTAGGTCTTTAAGGCTTTGCGGAAGGCCACTAGGGTGGGGATGGTTCGGATCTCTGGAGGTAAGTGGTTCCAGAGAGCTGAGGCAGCCACAGAGAAGACCCTCCCCTACGGGCCCACTAGCCGGCATTGTTTAGCTGATGGGACCTGGAGGAGACCAACTCTGTGGGATCTTACAGGTCGCTGGAAGACATGCGGTAGAAAGCAGTCTCGAAAATAGCTTGGCCCTAAGCCACGTAGGGCTTTAAAGGGGATAACCAACACCTTGAATTGTGCCCGGAGACCAATGGG
This sequence comes from Pareas carinatus, assembly GCA_032468095.1. Classification (NCBI taxonomy): domain Eukaryota; kingdom Metazoa; phylum Chordata; class Lepidosauria; order Squamata; family Pareidae; genus Pareas; species Pareas carinatus. Next base: position 373,989 of record JANHFO010002312.1, on the reverse strand, counting down.
GAGTCAGTGCAGCTCACAGAGAATTGGTGTAATGTGGGTGTACCTAGCTCGCGCGGCTGCATTCTGGACCAGCTGCAGGCTCCTAACACTTTTCAAGGGTAGCCTCAGGTAGAGCACGTTACAGTTGCATTTTACTCTACAACATTTAAGCAACTTTTTTTGCTTTTAATTAAAACAGTTTTAAAAATTAAAATCAATAGAATATGGGAATTGACAGGTGTCAAGGGCAGACCTAATGCTACTCACAGATGCTTCAATAGGTTCCCAAGACTATGATACATGGACACAGCTCACAGTGGGAAAACAGAAAGAGTAAAAAAAAAAGTTGAAAGATACCTGGGCAGGGGGATGGAGAGAAGACACGGATTTTTTTTACAAAAATAACAAGTTGCTGGAAGTAGTAGGGAGAACAGAGACTGCTATGTATGCTTCCCCATGGATTTGTCTCACTTGTCTTCACACTTGAAATGTTTCCTACTGAAAAGGTTTTTTTAAAAAGAAGCCTAACATCAAACCTTCTAGAATAACTGTTTTTATCAGTGGTATAAATGATTACACTTAGCTGTGATTTCCACAAATGATTGTTTGTCCCTCTATATATGACTATACCAGTAATAGTACATTTACTTATTCTGGGATTTACTGTACCTGGGAGAGCTGTTTGCATTGTTCCTTTGCAACAGCACCTTCTTCTTTTGCTGCCAGAAGCAATTTATCCTTTTCTTGGAGCTGATGAAGCACCGCAGCTGAGTCTCCTTTACTTGCCTGCATGAAGAATACAAAATGAAGTTAAGAGACTAAGAACCAAATCACATGTCACAATAAATCAGTTTAACTCAATAGAAAAAGCTGCAGCAAATCAGAATCATGTTGCTGCACCTATTTTCTTCTTCTAGCTTACTTCCTGACATACAGTAAGTTCCGCTATACTTAAACCCTAAATTCATTTGTATTGATTACATCCAGCAGCAGTTTTGGAACACCTGATATAAGATGATCAATAACTCATCAATTTGGATAGCTAAAGAATTTCTAACCCAGTCCAAAAAACGCCTGCCAGGCATGGGGTAAATACTATTAAATGCAGTACTATGCATGGGAAATATTTTAGCATTGCATTAAATAAGGTGCAGAATCTAATTCAAGAACAAACAGAATTGGCCAAATAGGACCAGAGCAGGATATCCTCTGGAAGAGGAAATACTGCTTGAAAATAACTTATCTGAAAGCCTCAATGATTCCCAGTTACCCACACACTTTCTTTAGAAACAACTACACATGCTACTATAAAAAATCCAAATGAGCTTTTGTAATAAAACAATGCATTTGTGGCATATGTTTCTGCTCAAGAACAGAATTTTTAATGATCAACAACCAGGAAATGTATCTTATGTGGTGCAGGAACAAAATAGAGACATTATTTGTATTTAGATTTTAAAGCTTCCCTCAATAAAGGTTCTGATCTGTTGTCCAAAGAAAGAAAATTCTGATTTATGACCATATTTATCTGGATGATAAACAAATGCAATAGCAATGCTAGCCTACAAGTTACCTTCTGCAGAATCTCCTGTATGGCATTAGATTTCTCCTTCAATAATTCCACCACATTCATGGCCTCCTCTTCTGTAAATATCATGTTCTTCATAACCAAGATAAAATCCTTAAATTTCACATCTGCGTTTTCTGTAATCAAATCAATACAACAGTTATAAGAAGAAAGCAGTATATTTTTACAGTAAGAGTAGAAGGAAAACTACTATTCAGTGACATATTGAAGACAACTTTTCAGCAGGCTTTTCATAGGAGTGAGCAAACTATAAATAGAATAAATACCAATAGTCCTTGTTTACCAACTGCTTGTTCAGTGAGCATTGGAAGTTATGTCAGTGCTGAAAAGGGAGATTTACACTTGGTTCTCAACACTGTGGCCATCATGACTTCCCCATGATCAGGTGAATGTGATTCAGGTGCTTCACAACTATGTGCATTTATGACAGTTGTAGCATCCCATGGTAGGAAGTCACATGATGGTCATATGACTTTGCACTTAACAACACATGAGTGATTTGCTTCACAACCACAGTCAGAGCTGACATCATAAGATGGGCACAGTCATGTGATGTTTCACTTAACAACCATGTCACTTAGCATCAAAATTGCTGGTTCCAATTGCAGTCAGTAAGAGAGGGCTACTTGTATTAGAAAGCAAATTTTATGCCTAAACCTAGGAAATGCTTGAGGAACAAAATTCCAAATTATAGTTGTAAGCTTTCTAGTACATTTAGAGTGTAAGATACAATTAAAAAGAAAGAATTGATTAGTGGCAATCTACAGGCAGAATCTCCCTAAACACAGCCTGTAGCTCTATTGGAAAGTGTATTGGAGTCATTTTGGTTCCCTTCTGAGGCGTATCCTTTCATAAATAATACTTAGTTCTTTTTTTTTCTCTTACAGGTAAACTGAAACAAGAACTTTCAATGGGCAGATTATTTCCCACCCAAAATAAAGAAGTGGATTTCCCCCCAAAAGATAGATTAAAAAAATACTGAGTTTTTTCATACGCCAACTTCAATAGAAAAGCAGAGGCTGATCACTTGCAAGTTATTTCAAGGCTAATTATCTTTCTTTTATGAAACTATAAAATAAAAAATACTGTTTTGACTACCCTACAAACACCACAGACATCAGATATGCAGTACTGTCATTACTTTCATGTTTGTGCTCGCATTCATCTCAGAACTCTGCTATCATCCTCTGAAGAACCTATTTCAGGAACTTAATATATTTCTCTACTTGGAAATCAACATCAGATTTCAGGCATTTCAGCTTTGTGAGGTCATCATCAAGTTCTCTGATCATTGTCTCAGAAAATAGTCTCAGTATCTCCTTACTTAAAATATTGTACGTAGTCATTTTTGGAACAGGCAAACTAGCTGCAAGCAGTAATATCAAGCCTTTATCAAGGAGGTCCAAGTCATCAACACAACTCTCAAAGTACAGAAAGAATTTCATTGAGGAAATGAAAGAAAAAATGGCTCAAAATAGTGGATCCTCCAAGATTCTAATAAATACAGAAAAATCTAAGCTTACTACTCAAGTAAGGGAAATGCTTCTGATTTACCTGGGCAGCTCTGGAACGGACTTCCCCCAGAAATACGAACTACTACTGATCTCCGTGCCTTCCGTCGGGCACTTAAGACCTTACTATTCACCCAAGCCAGGTTGTCCTGACCCCTCTCTGTTTTTAATTTGGTTTTAAATTTTTAATGGTAATTTTAATTTGTAACTCAGACAATTATTTAATATTTTTAAAGGGTTTTACTAAATGTTATGTTTGTGTTTTATTATGGTTGTGCACCGCCCTGAGTCCTTCGAGAGAAGGACGGTATATAAATTAAATAAAATAAATAAATAAATCCCAGACTGCAAAGCAAAATGCCTTAAGATTGGAAGACAGTATTTTCTCCTAAATACCTAAAAATTAGAAACACCTTTGATGATGACGCTTGAGTATTAGTTATTGCTTGGGTAGGTTTGCTTTGATTGGTGAATTTTAAAACCTTTTTTAACCACCTGAACAGGACTTCTCCCCCTTTTCTTTCCTGTTGCCTCTTCTTGCCTTATCTCTTCCAATTTTGTTCATTTCTTTCCTTTCCATTCTCTATGGTTCCCTTCCATTTACCATTTGGTTTCAATTCATTTACCATAAATTCTGCATCTGCCCACAGTCTACAGTTTTCTCAACTAAAAAATCAAAAACCCTCAAATTCTATGTTTCCGTGCATCACAGAACAACCAACTAGTTTCCCAGGCCATGCCTTCCCTTTTGCACCAATACCTTTATCAGTTTCATTCTTCAGTTTCTTCACACTGGCTTTCTGCAGTCCTTCAAGACCATCATGTCTCACCAAATCAGCTGTTTCTCTCTTTACCTCTGGTAAGCTTGAGTCTGCATTATCCATCAAAGGAATATATGTTGTTGCACGAATCAAAGGCTCATCCACTAAAGTCATAACTGGAAATTTAGGAAACACGCTGACAATCATACACGGTAACATGCATTTAAAAATTAGCTACACTCGGTTTCTTCCAACTCAAGTCTACATAGGCACTGGCACTTTGGTTATTTTTTGGACAGGTATATATTATCTTTTGTTTTTTTAATTGTTTATTGTCCACCTTTGATGGTTTGGGATTGTAAATTGGCTTTTTTGGGGGTGTTGGTGTTTGTTTGCTTGGAAAATTCCAATAAAACATATATTAAAGTACAGATGAATTATCAGTTAGAAACTATGTTCTACTTTTCAGCCAATATAGTATCTGAATATATTCAAATAAAGTACTATCTACGACACTTTTAAACAATTTTAAACAAACCATTTCCCCAAATCTCAGTCTTCCACATCTATAATATAGGATTAATGATATCTATTTTCGAAGAGATTTTACAAGAATGATAAAACTATGCATATGAAATGCTTTGACATGGAAAATGCCTCAGAAGGGCTCTTATATTAGAGTTGTTAAACTCATCCTAATTGCTCAGTCTCTCCAATAATTCAACCTTAAGTCTTAGATTATATATCAGTATTTGTAATCTATTGTAAGGATTAATTAAGGGTAGCAGCAACAACAAGTCAAAGACAAGAGATTTCAACTGATGATGATTTTCAGGATTCTCAGCTTAAACCAAACCTAGATATCATAAAGAACAAATTCATACTTTTGAATCGTATCTTGTACCCTACAGTTTGCAAAATACTGAAAGCAAAATCCTAAAAACTTACGCTAGCTTATTTATTAACTTGGTACTCTTCTGATGGCAGGCAGTACTGTGCATTTAATACATTGTATATTGTATTAAAATCAAATTCAGAAGTTAAGAATTGTTTTTAGCCAATGAGGGGTTCTTGCTGCTCTCTGAGCTTGGCTGTTTTCCTGCGGACATTTCATTACCCAAACTAGGAAACATCATCAGTGCTAGTTAAGAGTGAGGATTCCTCTTTTTAATTAAATATCAAATGCGCTTTTAAAACTGGCTCAAGCTTGCCATGCTGAAAACAAGTGACAGGCTAATTTGAAAACTTTAAATACTCAAAATGCCATCTTGCTTAATCAAGCAGACTAAAGAGATGCCTCTCTTTAATATGTTGAGATTGCATAGGATTTTAATCTTATACAAAGAATGAGGAAGAACCTAGGCCCTTAACGATATTATTATTTTAGTGGCATAGAGGTTTGTGTCTTCCAGCTTCCAAAAAAAAGATCAACTAAAGGGCTTTAATTGTGAAAGATGGGTGGGGAAGTAAGAAAAGTTGCTCAATCAGGAAAAAACCTCCTCTTATTCAACATGCAATTTCTCAAATGAGAACACACAAAGTGTATGTATATATGGGAAGTCAGGACTCAAATGTAGTACATAGATAAAACTTAACTTATGACAACAATTGAGCCAAAAAAATTCTGTTTCTAAACAAGACAGTTTTTAAATGTGTTTGGCTCCATTTTACATCTTCTTGCCACAGTTATTCAATGAATCACTGTAGTTGTTAAGTCAGTTACATAGTTGTTAAGTGAATCTGGCTTCCCTAATGACTTTTCTTGTCAGACGGCTGCAAAAAGTGATCACAAGATTCCGGAACACTGCAGCTGTCATAAATACAAGATACAAATCTATTGCCAAGCATCTGGATTTCGATCACATGAGCATGGGGGGGGGGGAATGCTACAACTGTCACAACTGTGAAAAATGGTCATAAGTCACTTTTTTCAATGCTGCTGTAACTCTGAATGGTCACTAACCTGTTTTAAGTCAAGGACTATCTGTATCATGCCCCTAACTGAATTCCAAAATACTGCCTCTAATAATTTAACTGTAGAGTACTTAATAGGATGCTTCCAATTCCTTTGGACTACAACTGCCAAAAGCTTTGCCGTTGGCTATATTGGCTGGTGCAGACAGAAATAGAAATCTAAAAGATCTGGAGGACATTCAGTATATGCTTTATCTCCATTTTAGATAAAAGATCAGACTATATATGATAGCCACTGGTTACCTTATTTTTCTTCAACCTCTTTATCTCTCTGTGCAAATTGACAGCAATCACTTGTGGCAGTGAATTACACAGTATAATTATGTGACATTGTTTGTCCTCTTACCTGTCCTAAATCTGCCAACATCAAAGCTCATTAGATATTGACTCTATTTAAAAGTGCTGACCCTTTGAAAATAGCACTGATATAGTGATACATTTTCACATTTTTAACGAAATTTGTCTTTTTCACAGCAACTGTATTTTTATTACTTAATTAGCAAACCTGTTCAGATTGCCTCACTCAATGTATGTCACATTAATTTTCAGTTATACTGAAACAATCAACTGTTCAGCCCAAGCCCACCTGGTTGTGTGACTTAAAGCATATGAAGTATACCCTATGCTTCCCAGTGTACATCTGTAAATGAATACACATGGACATGAAACACACACACACTTAATTATACAGTAGAAAATTCTGATACTCCTTACATGTACTGGTGGTAAAGAAATTGGAAAGAATTCCAGAAGCCATATTCTACATGTTTTCCCCAATTTCTTTACCATAAGGAAAGTTTAGAATGAAATGTCTCACTACAATATAGAAAGTCATATAACAATCTATACGTGCCTATCGACACGTATGTTAACAGTACACACACAACATCATACTTTGATTTTGACTGACCTGTGCTGTCTGTATTGGCCAAAATCTACTTTAGCTATCAGAGGAATTTGTGTTTAAGTTGTCTTTCCAGTAGATGGTGCTACAACCATCTTAAATACAGTATTTACTTTCAACAACTTGAGAAAGTTCAGTGACCCAAAGAATAATGAGCAAAGTTGCAAGAAATAAGATTCTGAAATGTGGACAACCATGCTTTTGGCCCAAAATTTATATACTTTTATGGGAATGGATAGCCCACAAAACTTACTACATGTAGTTCTCATCTTATGACCTTATATCCTTGTACTTATGACAGCCAGTGTCCCCAAGATTATGAAATCGCAATTACGGTACTTGACAACCAGCATTTATTTACAATTATTATTATTATTTAGACTTATATACCACTTAACAGTGCTTTACAGCACTCTTTAAGAGGTTTACACAGTCAGCATATTGCCCCCCAACAATCTGGGGTCCTCATTTTACCGACCTCAGAAGGATGGAAGGCTGAGTCAACCTTGAGCCAGTGAAAATCGAACTGCTGAACTTTTGATGGCTAATGGCAGATGGCAG
>JANHFO010002312.1:353092-366611 GCA_032468095.1 Pareas carinatus | reverse complement strand
GTATATAAATCTAATTAAATAAATAAATAGATAAATGATGTGGTGCTGTGTGAAAACCAGACCATTGTGGCTAGTTTAAATAATAGTAAAAAATTCCTCCCCTAGCATTATGTAGAACCAAAGTCTATAAAGCATTATTATTGTGGCAGTTTCCAAAAAATGGAAGAATTTGGGGGGAGGTTAGTAGAGTTTCAGCTAATGAAAAGACTTCTTGTCTGTAGAAAAATTGCTCAGTAGTAGTGAAGATTTAGATAAATGAAGTTTGATGAGTGCCTTTGTCATATTGTCTAGGAATGTAAACTGAGAGAGATCCTGATTCTAATCTATCCTTTGGCACAACCTTTTAACCTTAACTGTGGGTGGGTTTTTTTGTACTTGCAGTTACATGTATTATATTTTATTCTCATCTTGCTGCAAGGCCTGCAGGGACATACTAGTTTGTCCTGACACACACTTTGAGGATTATTGCCATTCGCTCATAGTTTATGTGATCCCTGCAGCAATGGTTTATATTACTAAGCTATTAATGGAACAGTTACAGAACCCTTTAAAAAAAAGCATGAGCATTTGGGAGCAGAGCAGGAAAATGTGTTCATTAGCCAGATTAATTTCTGATCTAAGGGGGAACTTCTGGAGAGGTTCATAGCAAATTAGTTGTCCCTGAAGAAGAGGGGGACAGCATTGCAGTGGAGATTGGGGGTCAGTTGGTGACTTCTGACTAGCAAAGTTTCTCTGGAAAAAAGAGAGATCCATGAGCTCAGCCACCCACACTCTGGAGAGCTGCTCCTCATGAGTAGACTGTAGGAACTGAGGTTTTTGCATTAGGCTGGTGAGTTGACTGCTTCCAGTCAAGTAAAAATGATCAAAGGTGCTGAAGGGTATGGCTTGTTTGAAATGCCTTCAGTTCTATAAAAGGAGCACAGCTGGTAAATGCTGTTGAATATTCATATGAGGTGAATGGGTATAAGTTGTTCCATTATGATTCCTCAAATATAAAATGAGCTGTCCAATTTGGAAATGACACATTTTTTTTGGTAGGTTGGAAAAAATATCATCACATTTAGTACTACATTATTTAAGTAGCTAATCTCTGCATCAAATATTAATTGATAATTAAACTGTTGACTTAGCCCAATGGGATACTTTAAAGAAAAAGCAATCTTTGTTCAGGAGGTTTAAAATGCTGTCATTTTAAAACACTTCTGAAACAGAAGAATGTAAAAGAAAAAAATGATAAGGGATTGGCTCAACTTCATTAGTAAGATTGGTCCATTGTTTCTGGTTTTATTCTAGTAAATAAAAAGATAAATACCAAAATGAAAAGATAATGAGTGTTGGTAAAAGAATAAAGAATTTTTCCCCTGTCCATTTCCAAAATATGGGTGATAATTCTGCATTGTTTTAATTTTGAGCATGCTCACAGATGTGAAATACTTTTGATTATGAATAGAATTGTATTTCTACAGTAAAAGATAGCTGATATAGCAACCAAAATGATAAATATATTTATATATTTCATTTTTTTAATGCTCAGCTTTGCCCATTTTTGTGCAGTGTTTGTGCTGCATGTAGTTTATGTTCTTTGTATAAACTCTGACCTGGATCTGAGCAAGATGGTTGCAAATTCGAACACAGCAGTGGCCTTTGGGGAGTTTTGCCTATGAATATATTATTCTTCCTTAGTTCAGTAATCTATATAGAAGGTGTACAATTGTCTGTGTATTGTGATTGTTATAAACATAAGCTAAGTATGCAACAGCATTTCTATAGTATAAGAATGAGACATACTTTAAGTTAAGGTATTAAGTATACAGTGAATAAATTTACCATTTCTTTTTCATTTTAATGAAGTTTCATATTAGCTTACAATTTCGCTATTATTTTGCTGTGTTTTAATCCCCCTCTACTTTTACATTGCCCAAAGTATGCTTAATATACGTGTGAATTGTTTACATTTAGATTGCTTAAACGAGGACACAAAATTGCAGATTATGTTGTTCTCTTTCTCCTTTTTTCTTTCCTAGTACTAATTGAGTCAAAGTCTGCATGGTATTATAGATTTCCACATTTGAGCTAAACTAGTGTTTGAATAGTTCTTAGTGGTCTGGTTCACAGATAATGCTAAGCTGTACATCATTTAAAACAACATCCCTGAAGATGTCCCTCTTCACAGTGCAAAGGTTTAATGGATGTGACACTTGATTTACATGTTTAACAACATGCTGATTAAGCAATTGCTGGATTACTATTTTTTTATTCCCAAGGAAGTTCTTGCTTGTTATTAGTCAATGTTGGGGGTTTCCTCAGTTCTTATGCCAACAGTATTCCTGGTGATGGGCCAGTAGATATAATAAAATGCAGTAATCATGCAAATAATTGCCTATTTAATTTGAGTCTCTGTCATTAAATTAACAGCTTCCTCACCACATTTTTATCCCAAGTTATTGATAATTGGAAGTTTCTGTTTCCCAGGGGTCAGATTACTATTTGATGGTTTGACACAGACAGATAGTTTGTCATTCTTTTTTCCATGGTTTATAATGTTTCTCTCAGGTAAATTTTAATTGCTTATGAATACAAAAATTCACTTTAGGATAGTTTTTTTGTTTTGGTTGCTGATGTATCATCCAATCTTGAGCTTGTATTCTTTTTACATAACTTTTTTTTATAAATCTCTTTGATTGAGGTATTTGATTATTAGGAGGAATTGCCTGTATAACTAAGACAATTTAAATGGTTTAAGTTCAATCTTTTTTTTCTCTTAGCCTACCATGTGTTCTGTTCTCTGCATTGCTTCACAGCAAAAATATCTTGGAATGTTTGCAGCTTGTTACCATTATACCATATATATCAGATAGAGCCATCTTTTGAATCGCTGGCAAGGTATTGAAGTACAATATACAATCTGTCTTGCCAGTACTGTGTTAGTGATGAAGAGTAGATAATTGGATGTACTAGATCCATTATCTAAGCCTTTACAGATTTTATTTTGGAGCACTTATGTGTATACATATATACTATGTATTACATTGGCATGCAAAATAACCATCACAAAACATCTTACAAGAATTTGATTCAGAGCTCATTCCTTGAGATACATGGTAACATGTGTATTCTATGTGTATTCTTATGTAGTTTGTGCATGAGATTATGTAATTGTTTTTAGTAAGCTTTTCAATGTATCAGACTTCATTGATGAATATATATGAGTATGTGTGCATAAAGTAAAAGAGAATTTAACACATTTTTGCGAAACAGCTTAGTCGTTGAAAAATCCAAATCATGGGATTTTTAAAAAAGAAACACATTAAATTAACTATGCTCACATACGCCATGTTACGTCTTAAAATGATGATCTGGTTCACTCAAGCTGCTAAGAGACTGGCTGGTTTTCACTAAACAAGCAGAAGCACAAACTATCAAACTCCATTTAAATCTAATCTACTGCAATTTAGCCATATACTCAACTTATTTTGAAGAAGAATGAAATAAAATAGAACTTTATTTTCAGAGGAAAATTGCATAGAACAAGATAAGGACAGCACATAGATTCACTTAATAAATTTCTGTTCAGGAGTTTTACATAGCAATATGTGTTTTTAATTTTCTGAATAGCAGATATAAGATTCAAGAATAGAATTTTCTGAAGTATTCCATAGTGATCCATTCTCTCTCTGGATTCTCTAGGGATGGATGGATGGACCGTTTTCAAAAATAAGTGCAGTTTATCACTGAACTGTCTTGAATGGCATAGTCCATAAGAAAAATGGGCCAATCTGGATTTTTTTAAGGCATTCTTTTCCTCAAACAGTAATTTTATACATTACTTCTGAATCTTGAGTTGCAGAGCATATCCAGAGTACTTTCCAAAGAAGACAGTCTGTGAAAGACAGTTGGTGTTTATTTGATAGGAAAGAATTCCACAAAGTAGAATTAGGTCTTAATTATAGGAATCCGAAATCAATTAAAAAACAAATTCTTTTTTTTTCAGTAGAGTGATACTTTCAATATCTGATTAAAGTAATCTAACCTGCGAATTGGTGAATTTTGCTTGCTCCCTTCTTAAAGATGTAAAATTTATCTATAACAAGAGTCAAACTATTTCAAATAAATGTTATAAGGATAGATTTAGAGACAAAGACGATATATATATATAAGCTCAGATTTTTTCAGTGTAGTTCTAAACAACAAGATGTTCCAAGAAGTACTGTTAAGCTATATTCAAATATATCAAACACGCAATTTTGTTTTATTACAGTTATCAAGGCAAATAACTTGATAATAAACCAAAGTCTTGGAGAAGAAAGAAAAAGGCAAGAGAGAGGGAATGAGAGATTTGTCATATTTGAGGTCCGAAACCAATGATAAAAGTTTGGTATGTTGATACTGTTTAAATACTGCTAGAGTTAAAACTAAAAAAAAATTAAATTATTGATGTAGTTACTATGGGGGAAAGAATGAATCGTGAGTAAGGTATACTTGACTAAATTGAAGAAAACAGAAATGTAAAAGACATGGCTAAATTGTGAGAGAGATATGAAAGATCGGGGAAATAATTAATTGAATATTAGATGTAAAAATATAAGAATCTAAGCTATTGGTTTCATTGTTGTGAGGGAAATCTAGGAATTAGGAGTAACTCTTATTTGGATGATTGAAGAAAATAGAAATTAAGAATAGATGAATAAATAGTGGGAGAAATGTAAATGTATGATAAATAAATTCAAATGTGATATGAAAAGACAAGGATAAACAAAATGTAGTAAATAAGGAAAATTAAGATGTTTGGACAAAATGTATGTAAAATCAAAAAATAAAATAAGAATGGTAAAGTAAGAAAATAAAAAGGAAAAAGAGGAGAAGGAGAGAAGGAAAGAAGAAACAGGAAGAAGATCAAGAGAAGGAAGTAAAGAAGAGGAGGTGAAGAACAAGGTGAAGAAAAAAAGAAAACAAGATGTTAAAAATAAGAGATTATAAATAACGGCTGTATGAAAATGATAATGAGGAGAATTTTGAAATCTGATTGTATAAATTTACCTTGTCATGACTGTAAAAAATTTGCAAAATAAACATTTCTCTTGGGGAAAAAAAAGAATACAATCAAGATAAAAAGACACTCAATTTTGTTTTATTACAGTTATCAAGGCAATTAAACTTGATAATAAACTGAGACTGCATTAAAGTCCAACATTTTCCTTATGCCTATATTGTCATTTTGAAGATAGATTGTTCAAATATTGCTGTAGCTGCATAAATGACTCTCTTGTTTTGCTAACTAAGCCTACAGGTTATTGTTTTATACTGTGAACTGAAGGAGAATTTTGCGCAGAAATAAAAAGTGTAATTAGAATTTAAGCAAAATAGTAAATTATAATTTTAGGCAATATTCATATTGGCGAGATTATTCAATTTCTGATATGAGAAATCATCTACAACAATGACTAACCTCTAAAGTATGATTACAAAGAACCCTTCGCAGCTAGATTTAGATAATTTCACTAATTCCTGGAAGAGCTGATTTAGCTCTATTTGCACCTATAGGAGGAAATGTAAATATATGTTGGGTAATCTCTTGAGATGGGAATATGAATGAACCTGCTTCAGGGTAAGAACGTACTTTTAAAATACTTCTAAATTCACATCAATTATCTGAAAGACATCAAGAACAAGATGAACAATTATGTAGACTAAATAAGTCAGCATAGTCCGATGTTGTTAATAATGCACCAATAACTAAGCAGTTTTCTGACTGTTAGTTTTTAAGAAACCAAAAGGGTACTTTGCCAATTGAGTAGGGTAGTATCAATCAACTTGCTGAAGATTAAGAGGCAGATTCCAAAAGAGAGCCAGTAACAACTTGCAGAGATGACTAAATTAATTTCGTTGATCAGAGAAAAGACAATATCTACATTTATTCCTGACTGGAAACTTTTTAGAGCAGAGATCCCCAACCCCCAGGCTGAGGACTGGCACCTGTCCGCGGCATGTCAGCAACCGGGCCGCACAAACTGTTTCTGTTGGTTATTATGTTATCTTTAATTTTTTTAAAAAATAAAATTTATATGGTAGAAGAATCTGTGAGATCTGAGTATGCTGAGCGACTTCAGAATAGTGACTGCGGAAGGAAATACAAATCAAGTGACAAGAGGAATAAAATGGAGCAGGAGGCCATAATCATAAATGAATGAACTCATTAAAGATGTTGAGAATATATTAGGTTTCTTACATAGTGATGATACATGCCGACTTCTTCATTAACAGAATGACTCCAAACGCAATAAATTTGCCTGTGGATCATCTCAAAACCCACTCAATTTTATTGGTAAAATAAGTCATGATTTATCATAATAAATTAGCCCAGATTATATATGATTGTCTTGTTTGGGTCTGATGTATTCCAGTAGTTGAAATAACATATTTGATCAGAAGATTTTTAACTTCTTGTAAATCATATTTAAGACACCTTTTGTGCATTGAGTGATTTTGAGGGATGCTTTGTATTTTTCTGGAGTTTTTGGTAATTTTGCTATATTTTTGTTTCAAGAGAAGATTTTATGGCACTACCCTATACAGCAGGGTTCCTCAACGTCTGGTCCGTGTACCAGCACCAGTCCACAGCATGCCAGCAACTGGGCCATGCAAACAAACTAAGCCCCATTTGCAAGATGCTGGCAGAATGCAAAACCACACCCTTTCTGGTCCACAGAAAAACTTTTTCCATGAAACTGGTCCCTGGTGCCCAAAAGATTGATTAATTTGCTTTGCTGGTTTGAGCACTGAAAACTGTAGTATAAAAAAGAAAAAAAATTAAGCGTACGCATAATATGCTGAGTTTTAGTACACATTTTAGGTTATTTTTTCTTTTGTAAGGAAAAGAAAAACTACTTGCTGCTTTATTTTAATTCAGGATTAAGTTTCCATTCTTAATTCTCTTTGGAAATAATAGAATATAATTCTCACAAATTATGAGTTTCTATAATTTATAATGCTATAAGTTTATCTGAACATTTATTCTTTTATGTGAACAAATGCACAATCTCTAATTTCTACAGCCACATGCCTTAATAGTTAGGTCATACAATTTACAAAGAGCAATTTCTTTTCTATTACTTGAGGCTATATTTTGCTAAATTTTTCTAGAATAATTTTTGAATATAGAAATGATCCCTTTTCAGATCTCTGTAGGGTGAGCTGACATTTTGATGATTGTAAAGAACATTTTGATCCTGTTGTGGTATGCCATCAAAAACTAATAGCAATATTGTATCCTGCTAGTCCTGCTTGTTGAAAGTACTTACTTTTACACATTCCTTTTTATATCGATCACACTGTCAATTTTTCTCCACAATAGCCCTCTAGTATCATTTGTGTTGAGAGACAGTGACTGGTCCAAAATCATCTGCTAGTAACTGGAACTGAATCCGGTTCTGTTCAAGTCACATTAGTAATGTTTGGTGTAATATTATTATTATTATTGTTATTGTTATTGTTATTATTTAGACTTATATACTACTTAACAGTGCTTTACAGTACTCTCTAAGCAGTTTTTACACAGTCAGCATATTGCCCTCAACAATCTGGGTCCTCATTTTACCGACCTCGGAAGGCTGAGTCAACCTTGAGCCAGTGAAAATCGAACTGCTGAACTTTTGATGGCTAATGGCAGATGGCAGTCAGCAGGAATAGCCTGCAGCGCTGCTTTTAACCACTGCACCATCCTGGCTCCTCAGGATGTAGCATCCTGGTTATAGCATCCTGGGGTCATTTGATTGCTAGTTATGATCTTCCTAATCCAAATTCCGACAAGCAAAGTCAATAGGGCAAGAAGGATTCATTTAACAACTGTGTGATTTGTCTAATGACTATGGCAATAAAGGTCATAAAATTGGGTGCAGTAATGAAATAACTCATTTTTTTATCACTAGCCTAGCCTAGTCTAGCCAGTCACAATTGTGGTCATCAGCCGAAGACTATCTGTATATAAAAAGCAGACTTAATACAGAGAGGTGAAGAAAGCAGTGAATGGAACTACCCTGTTTCCCCAAAAATAAGACCCAACCGGAAAATAAGCCCTAGCACAATGATGGTGGACCTTTTAAAGATTGAGTGCCCAAACTACAACCCCAAAGCCACTTATTTATTTCAAAGTGCCAACACAACAGCTCCTTGGGGCCATCAGTGACCCCCCCGCCGTGCCCTCCTGCCCGCGGCCTAAATGAGCTTGCTGCTGGCCTTTTGGTGGCTTATCCCAGTTTCTGCAGCCCACGGTGAGCTATGCTTCCCTCCAACATAGTTCCTGTCCTCTCTCACCTTCATCAGACTCTGCGCCGCATTTGAGCCTCCTGCCTTACCCCAGACAGGGGAGGGAGGAAGCTCTCCCATTGGACTGCTGGGCAGAGGGGCGGATGAGGTCAGAAATGTCCCCAGGCACACTTGGAGGAGGGGAACCCTGTGGCCCTCTGGCTTTCTAGTAAAGAAATCTGGGCTGGGGTGATGGCGTGCATGCCCACAGAAAGGGCTCTGAGTGCCGCCTCTGGTATGTGTGCCGTAGGTACGCCATCACTGTCCCAGTACATTTGAGAAGGAAGGAAGCCTCTGAAGATTGACACCAAAATTACATCCGCATTTCCACAAATGCATGAATTCTGATTTGATTTGGGAGTAATTTTGAGATTGAATTTGATGCACTGAACTCAGAAATACTTAATCCAAGAAAGATCACGCAGTAAAGGTGGTTATTAAAATATCAGATGTAAAATGCACTGAATTACCATTATCTGTCTTTTGTTTCTTTGCAGACACTTTCTTCTTCCCAAAGCCACTTTCTTGTTTTATCTCAGGATACAATATGAGAGGATCTTGCTTTCTGGATGTGGAGAGAACTGAATCACTCTTGGCATCCTGATCATCTGTTTTAAAAAAAGGAGCTATGTCAGGCTTTATACTGTACACATTAATCTACACATGTTCATACATGTTTGTGGATATGCATGTACGCAGTACATTAGCATACCTACCTGTACAGGTTGTAGCCATGCATATGGCTTAGGGCCAGGGTATCTGCAGGAGCGTCTGTTACCAAATAATATCTCCTACCGACCAGGAGCCTCATCAGGGTGCCGTCAGCCAGACAATGTCGGCTGGTGACCCCCAGGGTCAGAGCCTTCTCTGTGGCAGCTCCAACCTTGTGGACCGAACTCCCTCCGGAGATACGTACTATCTCTGATCTCCGGGGTCTTTCGGCGTGCCCTTAAGACTCATCTTTTTATCCAGGCCGGGCTATCCTGATTTCCTATGTGTCACCTCGGGATGGGTGTTTTAAATTTAATTGGGGTTTTATTGGGGTTTTGTATTTTTAATCTCAGTCTTTAATTTTATTGTTTTAATTAGTTTTTAAAAATTGTTTATCTATTTACGTATGTTTTTTAATGGCTGTACACCGCCCTGAGTCCTTCGGGAGCAGGGCGGTATCTAAATTTGATAAATAATAAATAATAATAATAATATCTGTACAGGTTGTAGTCATGTACAAGTTGCATGGAACACTTGAATTCATATATCATATTATATGTGATACACTATATGTACACATATCAAACTAGTCCATAATAGGGTGTAGCTTTGGTAGTTTGAATCAAAATAAGTCTAGAAAAATCAAGCAAGATATTTCAGAGGGGACATAAGGATAAAATCATCTAAAATTTTCAACAGCCAGAAAGAAAATATAGCATTTATTTCAAGGATGTTCGATTATTCCATGCACAGTTTTGCAGGGAAGCCAAAGGTTTGTACTAATCTTGGTAATATTGCTGAGTCTAAATGTGACCATCAACTTCTGTGGTGCTGGTGGGAACAAAGGACTTATCTTTCTACAGAACGTCCATATACCAGGGTTTCCCAACCTTGACAACTATAAGGCGGGTTGATTTCAACTCCCAGATTTTCCCAGTCAGTCATACTGAGCTGTAGTGGCGCAGTGGTTCGAGTGCAGTACTGCATTCTACTTCTGTTAACAGTCGACTGTCAGTAAGCTCAGCAGTTCGAGTCACACCAGCTCAAGGTTGACTCAGCCTTCCATCCTTCCGAGGTCAGTCAAATGAGGACCCAGATTGTTGGGGGGCAATTATGCTGATTTCTGTAAACTGCTTAGAGAGGGCTATAAAGCACTGTGAAGTGGTATATAAGTCTAACTGCTATTGCTATTGCTAAATGTGGGATTATTTATATGCTGATTTATTCAGTTATGATTTGCTCATTAGCTTTCATAAATCTTAGAATTACAAACCATGATTATTGGCTTTATTAAGCTTACTAAATAAAGTTGTTTATTTTTTGCTCAGCATGTTGTGAAATCCGAATCACTATAACTTGAAGACAATGATTGATATCTTGGTATAAACCAGGCCACTAGGACTTGTTTAAAAAATTCATAATTAAAACAAAACATGTTTTAATTATATCCAATCATAATCCCACACTAAAAATATTATTTTTGTTGAATATACATCTTATCCCCATTATAGTAATAGACATTGCACTAATATGTAAAACAATTATAATCTCTCAGAAGTATTTGGCTAACGGCTTTAAATACTAAGAAAGCCATAAATATGTTACTATAATTAAGAATGCACAGCAGATTAGTCACAGAAAAACTTTTTAAAAATATCTGATTATTCAAACTGAAGACCTTTTCTATATAATGGGAAAGCTTATGTAGGCTAACAAAATATTTCTCTTTTCAAAGCTTCATTCCATAGATCAAGCTGTATTCTAGCAAGATCAAAAGAACCTAAAGTTTAAATTGCTGATGGAAAACAGCGAATGAAATTGTGTGTGCCAAGCAAGGCTAAACTTTACATATAAGTTGTTACTAAATAGGAACTCTTTAATCCATGTGTTACATCTTATTTTGAAATCATTTCTTTATTAAAAGAAATAATTCGTTTATTAAAAGCAATGTGTTCTTTCTCATTTGCATGGTCCTGAGTCTATATAGCGTTTAAGTCTTAGGATTCATTCACATGTCCCTCTCACAGTGGCATAAAGTTTTCTTGCTAAAATGCATGGATATAAGATCTAGTCTATGGGGGTATAATGTATTACGGGACAACATGGTCTGAAGAAAGGATAAGGAGACATTTGCACATTTTATGTACACTAAGCATGTGACTCAGTGGCTAAGATGCTGAACTTGTCGATTGGAAGATGGGCAGTTTGAATTCCTAGTGCCGCATAGTAGAGTGAGCTTCCGTTACTCGCCCCAGCTTCTGCCAACCTAGCAAAATTCAAGTATAAAAACAGGGACTTCAGTGAGAAAGTAATAGCACTCCGTGCGTCTTAGGCATTTAATCATGCTGGCCACATGACCACGGGGAGGTCTTTGGACAGCACTGGCCCTTTGGCTTAGAAATGGAGATGAGTACTGCCCCTAGAGTATAGGGGGAACCTTTATCTTTACCATTTAAGCATGCCCCAATAATTTGGTTTCATAGTAATCTTAAGTATGTCAACCAGTTTTACAAAATCACACAATATAAATATTTAAATGCATTTTTTAATTAAATGCTAACAATCTGTTATTTATCATTGTATGAAGAAACAGAAAAAGAACTATTCTTCAATACTGTAAATCTAGGGGTGTATCATCTTTCTCATCTTGAATCTACAATGCCTCTTGGGTTTCTCTTGGAAAACTGGGACATATTATCTCACATGGGCAAGATTTAAAACTGGCCGCATAATTTTCTTTATATGCAATTTTTTAAAAATGTTTGTTCTTTTTTAATGTTTCTTTTTCTTTCCCTTTAATATATATTTTTTAAAAATCCCATCCAATAGTCTTTGGTAACTACTTCTTTGGTTTACTGTAATAGGATGGAAAGAAAGTATGTGTACTGCTTATCCAATACAGGGATAAAGAAACAAATCTTGCTGATTTGTATCTTAAGGACCTAGCATGGTTTAAAAAAGGAGGAGGGTTTCCCTATAATTCTCTGAAATTCAGGCCTCTTTATGAAGTATATAGAAAATATGCTAAACCTGGATTGGCTTAATATTTTAAACCAAACAGGGGTGAAAAGTCACTTACAGCCAATTCCAGTTCTACCTGTCAAGAAAGAATACGGAGCTGCCAGCAAGTTCCAGCAAAGCCTAATTTTCAAGGCTAGCAACTTCAAGACAAATCACAGCCACATCCAGCAATTGCCCGGCTGTGCCTGGAAAGACTGTCAAGACTTGTTTTTGAACTGTGTGCACCTCACTTTGATTCCAGTTGATTATCATCATTGCAACAGATAACGTTAGAAACTGGTGCCTGAGCTTGCTTAATTTCACTGTTGCCTTCCCATTCCTTTTCCTTTGGTGCTGTGTCATTAACCTGTAAGTCTGCAGACAATTACTCTGTAGTAGCAGTGTGACTTGCTCTCTTACACAGCAAGAACACACACAATCAATTAATTATATTGCCATCCTCCTATTTCCCTCACCCCAAACTCCCAAATAGTAACACAGTCCTACCTATTCCATTTTTCTGCTTTTTTTGCCCAGACTTTTTTTTTGACCCAGCTGGATCCGAAGGTGGGGTGGGCTGTTTTGTTACAGGTACGGGCTCCACTTTTTTCCCTGCAGGCTTAGAACTCTCCAACTCTCTTGGCCCAAGATCCTCTGAGTTGCCCTTGTGTTTCTTCTCCTTCTTCTTGCGTTCCCGGAGACTGCTGGAGGCCTCCGTCACGTTCAAAGGGAGAGGGACGATGTGCTCCTCCTCTGACCCCAAAGCATCTGACAGCTGGAGGTCTCGAGGGGCACTCTCCGAGTCAGACTCATGGAGGTTCCCATTCTGGGCCTCTTTTTTCTTGCTCTTCTTCTTCTCTGCTTTCTTTTTATCCATCTTACTAGGCAGAAGCTTTTGGTCCCTCTTTTGTTTGGCAAGGGCTTCATCGTATAGTGTCTCTTTCATAAAAAGCCAAAAAAAGAGGAAGATGACAGCAATCACAACAGAAGGTACCAGGACGATAAAATAGGGAGACTCGTAGAATTCCATTGTGCTTTTTCTTAACTACAAGAACAAATCTGCAAGGAAAATAAGGACAAACGAGAATAACAACTATTAGGAAATCTTAAAGGCAGTATTCGTACAGCTGTATCACTGAAGCAATGATATTTCCAAGTAGCTATCTGAGATTTTTTTAAAGAAAAAATCAATAAAATAAAAATATCAATAATGATATTATGTTTAGAGTGTAGTAAAAGGAGAGAAGAGGAGCAATATCATTTTTCATTGTGTCTCTGAGGCACAAGGAACTAGAAACAACACAAAGAGTTTATCAGAGTAGTACCTTTATTGCTATTGCCAGGAATCTTGTTTTACAGATACACTCTCTACATAAACTGCTAGATAAGCACTGCAAAGTTTAGAGACAATCTCCTTTCAGAGGCTTCGTTCCTATCAGTGACTCAAGGCTAGCCAATCTTTTCACTCCACCCTTCACTTCAGCTCCAGATTCCATCATAATGCCTG
>JANHFO010002312.1:233259-245110 GCA_032468095.1 Pareas carinatus | reverse complement strand
AAAAGTTCCATCTATTTTTTGTATTAATTTGTTGATTTCAGCTGTAAATCCATCCATAAGTGTCAATAACATTTTGTTAATCAGTTTTATTTTTTATTTTTAACTTCTCTTTATAATTTGGTTAGTAATCAGTTTTGGAGTTTCCCTTCTTTGAATCTCTCACTGTTTGCTCCTGGCTAGAATCCACACCAGCTGCAGTTCAAGGTCAGGAAGACTTTTACTTTCCGTTTTACTCACACACCCCAATCTTTTTTAAATAAGTCCGACAAGGTCTTGAAGATTTTTTAGTTCTATCCCATAAACATAATAACTTTAAGCTTTAGTATGGATAGAAAATCATTTCATCTCTAAATATTTTATTTCAGCTTCAAGCCTTTTCTTTTAAAATTAATCCCTTCCGTTTTCGTTCGCCATTTTTCCCCCTCTTTCGGGTGGTAGCTTTTCTTAAAGATCTCTTAAATCAGGTAGCATAGTCTTTTAGTATAGGGCTTTAAACTCATCCAGATGAATGTTGATTCTCAGCTTTTTTGCGACTTGATCCCAAGCCGCTTTTATTTTTCACTTCTGGCTCACATGCGGCTAAACTCTGCGAGCCCACAGCACAGCTAGGTAGACCTTCTGAGAATTTTCCTCCCAGTCCCAGGGTGGTCGCCACCTCCCCTGGGACTGCGGAACATCCTCTCTTCGTTGTCTCTCCAACGCAACTTGGGTTCTGTTCCAGGCATGGAACCGGACTGGTCTACCTGCTATCAGGCAGTTTGGCTGGGTTTGGTTGAGGAGCCTCCCGAGTTTGCTGCCTCCTCACCGCGCTATCCACCGGAGGTTCTGGGGCAATGTTTTTATGTCTCTCTGAAGTTAACCTTCATTGTACAGTGAGTTTGGACTGCTACAGATTTTTTCTTTCTGTTGTCAGCATGATCTCTTGGGAATGACAATTTTTCTGGTTCTTTTCAGTTCTTATACAAGTAACTTACCTTTTAATCAATCATATTGTATAGAATGGCAACTTTCATTTTACTTTCAGGACAAAAAAGGCCTGGGGATAACAACAGTAGTTCACTGTCAAAGCGGCAGAAGCGTACCCCCAAACGAGCAAGTACGATAGCCAAAAGTGAGAAAAATGGGACAGGTATGTAGTTTTGTTTCAAGAAGGGATTCTGATTTTGTGTGCTTCTAAGTTATGTATACAGAGCTGAATTTCCCTGAAAGATTTTAGGGAAGTGCTCTCAAGAAGAAATTTTGTGAGTTCACAATATAATTTATGGTATCTTCTTGCTAAGAACAATGGACAAAATTCTGTGTCTGTATCAGTTTGTAAAATGTTAAAGCTTTTTTATCATCTACAACAATGGTTCCCAAACTTTTTCAGTTCACCGCCCCCTTGGTGCTACAAACTCATCCTCAGTGCCCCCAACCCCCACTAAATAGCATAATTTGGAATAGCACACACACATACACAGAATGAGAGAGACACAGACATGCACACACAAATATAAACATACTTTCTGGCACTCCACTTCCCCCTCATCGCTCGCTCACCAGCCGGCCCTAACTCAGGGCTGAGCTCTGAACGTTCCTGCAGGGTAGGCCGAGCTCCTACCATCCTGCAGGGCAGGGTGAGCTTGAGGCGCTAACGCGAAGCGGACTGAGCTTCGGGTGTTCAGGCGCTCCCGCAGGGCGGGGCAAGCTTCAGTTGCTCCCACGAATTGGAGCAAGCGCCGGTGCATAGTCCCAGGTTTTGGACACCTCCCTGGCCTCCTAGCGCCCCCCCAAGCTATCCCACCGCCCCCCCAGGGGGTGGTACCACCACCTTTGGGAACCACTGATCTACAATGTAAATAGAAGCATGCACAAAAAATCTTACTGCAATGTTTACTTGTGACTCCTACAGTACTTTCTTGCTAGATTTATTGTATCCCACCTTTCCTTCAAGAGCTCAAAGTTTATAGAGCATCTGCTGTTTCACCACCAACTCTGAGAGAAAAGATTCTGGAGGGCTTCCTTTAACACCTATACCACACTGATTTCAAATAGGTTACTCTAATAGAGCAAAGCTCCAAACATTTGGGTGTTCTGTCATAGGTAGATGGGAATTTGAAACCTCCCTTGTTTCTTGATACACATTTTATTCTGATACCAATCTATTTAAAACTGGCCAAAGCAGTGGTTTTTAAAGTGATATAAAATTATTTGGGACTATGCATTCAGCTATTTCTTTTCTTCATGAAAATGGAATTAAGCATGGATTTTGCAACATGAATAAACAAACCAGAATTAAATTAGTATATGCTTAGCAACAACAAAAATATGTGGCTATTGACTTGAGGCTTCTTTTTAATGTGCAAATGCACATTAATTGCACAATATACATTCTTTGTCTTTGACCTGCCTGAAAAGCTTAACAAAGAGGTAAAAATATAGTTCCATTTGATAGTTTGAAACTAAGCATAGCAACACTATGGTGCTGTTTATGTGATACTGATCCATTCAACTTTTTAGTGGATTTGGCAATGCATGGTAGCTTCTACAAAGTTGCAATTTGGGGATGGCTTAATTCCTTCCAGTTTCTGCAGGAAAATCTGTGTATCCCATGATGCCTTGAGCTAAGACAATACTTGCAAGATTATATGACCACAACTCAATCTGCCTGGATCAGTGTGAAAGGATAGGGGGAGTGAGATGAAAAGTAGCAAAATGGCACTCCTGGACATACTGATCTGCATATACATTTAACAGGTTTCATTGACACTGGATATCTTTTCTTTTTCATCTATCTAGCAGCCATTACGTCCCAAGCTGTATGTTGGTGGTTTGATTCCCTTATTCCTGTCAAACCTTAGCATTTTCTCTTATTCATATGGGGCTTTTGCTGGTCAGGACAATTGTTTATAAGTGACCCTGGCTTTCTATGACATCATTTCCAGACAGACCTGTGTCTTTTGGATTTTGCAAGCCATGGTTGGCCAAGGCTTATTTATCTAGGGAGCACATAGATACAAGAGACCTTATTAAGTTTTTTTTCCTGTTGGATTTTTAGTCTTTGAATAATTGTGACCACAGTGGCTGCTTTACAACCGTGTTCGCTTAATAACTGCCGCAAAACAGGTCATAAAATTTGGTTGGTTAATCTACTTTTATGAGCATCATGATTTACGACTGCGATGGACAAGTTCCAATACAGTTGTAAGTTGTGAACTACCTGTAATACTCTTTGGAAGTATGTACAAGTATGCGATTCTGTATTCTAGCATTTTAAGCTTAAACTATCATGATTATATGGCATCCTTGTTGGAATTCTCTCCTTTTCAGAAATAGCTGTGGGACATTTCATTTGGATGAGCAATTTAAATATAAGATGTTTATAGTCTTCTATTTAATGAAATTATTTCAGTTGAATAGAATAGAGTAGAGTAGAGTAGAATAGATTAGAATAATAGAATTTATTTATTAGCCAAGTGTGTCTGGACACAAGGAATTTATCTCCAGTGTACATGCTCAATACTTACATACAGGCTACAATTGACAAACTGTGATTACAATCATAAGGCTATAATTGACAAATAATGATTACAATTCTAAGATACATTTTCATAAAGTACATTCATAATCATAAAGTATAATCATGTTATGAAGTACAATCATATCACAAAGCATTTCATTGTGTCATAATCATAAAGTATAGTATATTCATCATGTAGCATATCTGAATTGTACAGGGATATGTGATCCTGGTGCCCTTTGGACACAATGTTATTCAACTCATGCTCATTGCTGTGTAGGCCTTATTGGCTTTGGTAGATATTGAGAAACTTCTCTTAGTACTACAAATAGTATCCCAGGGCAATCTGAAAAATCTATGTATTGTGATTTAGGGAGTATGAAAAATCTATTTACTGGCTGCCATTGTATCCATACTCAATATCAGGTTTTGAATATGATTGGAAATAATTCTGTAGTTCCCAATAGCTCTGTCTTTTTATAAGCTTGCACAACCAGAACAAGTCTTAGAATTGAGAATTACAACTGAATCTGTTTTGAAGGAGAAATTAGGGAAGCTGATGGAGTTAATCCTAATGCCTCCAGTTCTCCAATATGGAGAAATGCTATGTAAAATATATGTAAAAGAATCTGACATTTCCTACTGTTAAATACAGTTTAAATCTCTGGTTGTGTCTCGTTCTAGGGCAAAGCAGTGATAGTGAAGATCTTCCTGCCCTTGACAGTTCAAACAAATGTACTCCTATAAAGCATATTGGTGTAACTAAGCCACAGAAGCTCAATCGATCGCCTGCCAGAGTGGTATCTCCCAATATCAAAGATGGGGATAAGGAGAAGCAGAGAGAGAAGAACCATCATGTTTCTCCAAGAGTGTATAAATGGACTGTCCAGCTTAGTAAGTCCTTTATATAAATAGAAGCATATGCAGTTGATTCTGCTTATTCTCCTGTTTCTAAATTGACGAGTAGTAATTGGTAGAATGGCCCCTTCCTTGTGCTAAAGGGTGGAGTAGAACATAAGCTTTGATCAACACACCAGACTTATTTTTCCAATTTGATTTTTTTTAACTAGCTGTAATACTACTATGGTAGAATAGTTTTGGCGATGGCAATTCCAGTACATCTGGTTGATTGGTTTAACAAAACTTTACATGGTTGGTATTTGCTACATCCTGCCAGCTTCCCCATGACTTTGCTTGTTTAGAAGCTGGCAAAGAAGTTGCTGTAATGCTGTAGGACACTGGGACAATTAATTTTGAGGACTGGTTGTAACACTTTTTCACTGCCATTGTAAGTTCAATCAGTCACTGATTGAAGGGTTGCTAATCAAGGACCACTTCTATTTGTAACAATCACACTTTAGTGGAGTATTTTAGGCATATGCTAAAAATCTTTTTGTTGATATTTAATTGTATGAACAGATGAATTGGACAGTATGAACAGCACAGAGAGAATCTCATTTCTACAAGACAAACTACAGGAAATCAGGAAATATTACATGTCTCTGAAGTCAGAAGTTGCGACGATTGATAGGAGAAGAAAGCGATTGAAAAAGAAGGACCGAGAAGGTAAGCTTTGGTATATGCACTTGCATGAGTGATCTGGCCATAGCTCTTCCATACATCTCTTGCTCCTGGACATTGACTTACAGTTTTTCCATTATCATTCAGGGAGAAAAAGAATTAAATTCCATGAGAAAATTATGCTTAGCTATAATTCCAGGAATATATATCAGGAAAACACAAAATAAATCTTGCATTATGGTGTCAAAATACAAAATATTTGAAGTACCTAGTCCCTTGATATGTGGTTGATATGCATTGTTTAGTTTGTTATAATTGAAGTGGCTTGTAAGTTTAAGTAACCTGTTCTGATGTGTGAACATTAGAACCTCAGTTCTGGGATGCCTAACAACTGGTTATTTCCAGATGTTTAGGGCTCCCCCTTAACTTAGTAGTTCCTTGGCATCTTTGAGACCATTTAATGGCCTGGTAGCTGATAAACTGCATCATGTTGAAGACTTGACACAGAACCTGCCAGTTTGGGTAGATGATTTGGAGTTGGGAGTAACATTGCATTGTAGTACCAAAGAAAAATGACAGCTATTAACATGAAGGCACATGCTTTTTTTAATTCTACAGTGTCCCATACTGGAGCTTCCATGTCCTCTGGCTCTTCAGACACTGGAATGAGCCCATCCTCACCTTCTCCTCCACAGAGTGTGCTTGCTGTTGAATGCAGGTGATACTGGTCATTATCTCTGCTTAATGCAGCAAATTGTTGCCATGGACAGAAATTCGTAAATCTCATAGAAAGCACCCAGTTGGTTTGACATTGCCAAGTATATTGTGTATACTCTTCCACTGCTGGACTTGTCTGTCTCTACTCCTTTGTGCCCCTTCCTCTATTAGATTTTTTAAAAAAACAGCATCCTGTTGTGGAGAATAATCTAATTGGCAACAGAAGAATTAAGGGTGCGCTTAAGACATCTTTGTCTTATGCTTTGCTTTTGTTTTTTACTTTGCTTTAAACAGAAAAAGGGCACTTAATCTGATTTGAAAACAGATATCCAATGAAGCATTGGGCATTGTAAAGAAACAGCTTTTTCTAAGTAAACGAGCAAGTGCACCAAAATGGCATCAAAATAAGTTAATCAGAAAATAATTACTGCTGCACTTTTTTCACCAAGCTATATCTTAATTCTGAGCGAGAGTCCCACTTTTATTTTTATGTTTTGGAGATGCAGTTGCTTTGTACAGACCTGCCAAAGTAGGTACTCAGCATTGTGCCCCGTTTTAAAGGTGTAAATTGGACAAAATAAATTGTGAAAGGAAGCGTAGTTGACTGGAAACTACCGTCTTAATGAGTCTTCCACTTTTTATAGGATTTTTCGAGCACATGATTATGCAAATATTTTAATGTTTAATGTTTACAGTGGAATTGTGAATAGGTTTTCAGTGGACTATCTTATCCCTTGGCAAAAGTATTTTGTCTCTTTTCTATGTAATTTCAGAGTTTTTATTTTGTTACAAAAGGCAAAAAATAAAATATATAACAATGAAGTTATTTAACAAAATTTCTAAAGCGGAATTTTTTGTGTAAAATAAGGTATCTTGTGACTTGTTAAATATATTTATTCAGACATTGGATGTTGTATTTTTATGTATTTTTTTAAAAAAGAATAAAATTGGGGAGAAAAATTCTAAATTAGGCTCACTCATTCAATAAAAAATACTTCATTTAAAAGCTCATATGCACATGGATTTATGTATCAGCCATACTGGTATATGAAGTCCTTTTGTCTGTTCAGTCTTTCACAGTGTACAACTATAACCTGGTCACCCTGTCTTGAAAACTTTGGCAGCCCTCGTACTTCAGTTGCTTCTGAGGAACAAATTTCTTGGGTTGCCCTTACAATACTTTGTCACAGTTTTTCATTTGTTGTGTTGCTGAAGTGAGTTATCTGCCAAAGTTGAGATGTAAAATGACTGTTTTAGCTGTGGATTGTTCCCACAGGCTGAAAACAATTTGTAAATAACTCCAGAAACCATGTATTTAAGACGGTTTGCATAGAATTGTATATAGTGATTTTTAATCAATTTTTAAAATTCATATTTGTACAATAAAAAAGAGTTCTGCCTTTTTCCTTGTGAATATGCTGTACAATTATAACAGATTCTCTAGATTGTCAGATTATTAAACATTCACAGTATCTGAAGGTCTCAAGTGGGAGACATGTAAAGGGGTCATTTACTAAAGGCTCAATGTCACCTACAGTTCCATTTTACCATTTTGTCAACCTGTGATTCCAATTCCTTCCATTTTCACAGAGAACTAAAGAAAAAAATAGTCTTGTAAATGCACTTTTTCTGTCTTTTTTTTAAGCAGAGCTATTTCAATGTATGATACAAATTAAGCTCACTTGTGAGCATTAATAAAAGTTACATTTTTAAACATAGGCCTTATTTTATTTTTCATAGTAGATTTTGTATATTTGCTGTCAAATCCAATTGTTACAAGAGGTATAAAATCGTATGTTGTGAGGACTATTTAATACCATGGTGCTAATCTTCTCACAGAGAATCATAAAAAAGATACTACAGGTAGTCCTCAACTTATGACCATTCATTAAACACTTCCAACCATCACATGGGTTTACATTATCAGTATTCGGGTGCTTGGCAACTGGCATCTATTTACAATGGCTACAGCATCTTGGAGCTCATGTGGTTGCCATTTGTGACCCCCAAGGGGCTTCTGATAAGCAAAGTCATAACAACCATATGATTCGCTTAACAATCACAGCAAAAAGGTGATAAAATCAGGCACAATAGCTCAATTACTTGGCTGATCTCGATTCTGGTGGTAAATCAAGGACTACTTGTATTTGTAATACTTCCACCATTACTACTTATAATCAAGACCACTTCTATTTATTCATTTACTCATTCTTGCTCAGAACCACCCATATATATCTAATTCAAAATCAAGTTAGCCAGGCTAGTTTCAGTTCCAAAAGAAATGAGGTACTTTGCTTCATCATGCTACTACTGTGTGATTCTTTTGAAGCATTACAGTTCCCACCCACTTTTATAAACTGCAGATATGCCAGTCCTAATGTTAGCTTTTTTTCAAACCAGTTGGTACTTTGTCGCATGAATGACATACCTTTTCTACTTCATTTATATTATAACATGTTTGAGAACCATCTTGTTTTACCACTTAGATAACTCATTTTTTCATTTACTGAAAAACTGGAAATCTTCCAGGATAAATTCTTCTGTTTCTATGGCATACAGTATTTTGGATGGATCACATGTACTTTCTTTCATACATGTCCATTCATACCTTCAAGTAACATGGCACAAAATCTATTTTTTAATACACATGCACCAAACAACAGTAATTACAGGTATATAGTTATAATGTAATCAGTGTAGTAGCATCTTAGGATTGTTATTCTATCAAAATTAGATATTGGAATGGGAAGGGTAATTTTCAGTGGTCGGCCTACACTACAAAGTTTTTGAAGGTGCTGAGGGCTACAAAATCAGTAGCAGTTTATCATAAGTGAGCAGGACTGGTTGGACTTTTTTGCAACATTTGTTTCCTTAATTTCAGAATTATTTATTTCCCTTCTCAAAACATTCAGAATCAGAATTTATTTTTTCCATGTGTGTCAGGACACAAGGAATCTGTCAACTTTTAGTAATACTATAATGGGTTAAAGGCTCAAGAGAATATAGCTTGCCTTCCTTAAACTGCAACTGCAATAATAGGCAAAACTGTCAGAATATATTTCCTTTATGGGAAAAGGGGCCTATTATAATGAACAATTTAAGAGTTTTTTTAAATAAAGCCAATAGAAAAACTAAATTAGTTCCATTATTGTACTCACAATCATGAGCAAATTTTTTGAATTTTTAAGGTTCAATGTTAAGCAGAAGTCAACTTTGGAAGGTGACAAAAAACATCAGGATTCTGAAATCTGTAACTGCTCTAAGGCAAAAATGTAAAGCAGTTTAATTAGTTATTACTTGAAATGGATATTAAAGCAAAATATAAACATTCCAATGCTGCACATTCCTGTCTTCCATAGCATCTACCTGACCACTTCAGTTTTCAGGATTAGCACTCTCTGGGTTTCTTCAATTAAGCCAAGTTATCTATTGAGATTCCAGATGTGTGCCTTTTCTGTAGCAGCTCCTGCCTTCTGAAATGAGGTTTCTCCCAACATCTAGATAGCACCTATTTTTGCAGTTGTTTAGAAAAACAGTGAAGACCTAACTCTTCACTGTGTGAACAGGTCTTTGACAATTTCATCTGGACTCTTACACTTGTCATTTTTCATTGTAATTTCTTGTGAGCTGCCCAATGGGAATTGGGCAGTATACAAGTTGAATAATAATAAACTCAAAACAGAAAGCACCTGTCATTACAGTCCAAACTTAAGAATTGTTGATCAAAAAGACAAAAAAGTCTGAATGCTTCTGTACTTGAAGAGAAAAGGAAAAAAACTGGAGAAAAATCACAAAATGCAAGACCTATAAGTAGAATTAAAATGACTGGCAAAAGAAAGCAAAGTAATAGCAATAGGCACCTTACATGCAATCCCCAAATATTTGGCACTTGAACATCATAGACATTGTCAAAATCACAAGTCAACTGGAAAAGGCAGCTTTACTTGGAATCCCTACCTTTAGTATGATCAAACAACATCTGTCTATCCTCGATTCTTGGGAAGGATTCAGTAGATGAATAAACATGCCAAATCCAATCTAATCTGGCTGGCTGAGCAAGCAGCCCATAATACAAACTGATAAAAATCTTGCCTCCTAACTACAAACTGGTAAAAGTATTGGTTCATAACACTCAGAGTCATAAGATGTGACTATGGTTGGAAAGAAGAAATTGTGAATAATTAACGTACCAGAAGATAGAAAATTAAAAAATTGGACAAGATCACAAAGTAAAAAGATCTGAAAAGTTGAAAGATTATGGTCTAAATCAGCCATGATGGTCCCAGAGTAGTTTCCAGTACACTGGGTGCTATACTAAAAAAATCTTGAACAGCATTTACAAAATAAGTGCATTTGCAAAATTTCAATTCGAAAGGCCACACTGCTTGAATCTGTACATATAATTATGTCAATACATTATGATATCCTAGGTTCTTGGGAAGAATTTGATGCAGATAAAGGCCAGCACCAGGTAAATAACTGACAGCTGTGATTTCAAATTGTGTATAATTCATCTTCAATTTGCTAAGGTTAGGGTCAGGCAGTCTAATATTGGAAAAACCTCTTTGTTTCTCCTAGTACCTGTTCCATTTGAATTGCATTATCCTTATGTCTAAAAATATTTCTAAGCCCAGAAGATATTCACGATATTCACCACAGTAAGCTAAAGTAAGTATTAGTATGAAAGTATAGAAAACACCTCAAGAAGGAATCCCATCAGTTTACTGATGTATGTATGAATGAAACAGACTGGTGCACTGACCTTGGCAGTCATTTTGTGAATGCATATTTCCTCTATGCAGCTTTTTAAAGAGTGTGAATAAGCTCTTAAGTTTCTAAATACACAACAGCACCTCAAGCCTCTGTAGTCCTACTTACCTTCCTGTTGATAACTAAATTCATGGAATGATTTCACATGATTTTAAATTTATCATTTTTAATTAAGACATTTTCTTTTGCTATATCCAAATACCTGTAATTTATTGACATCTACAATTATGAACTTGCATGCAAGTGATAAAGACCAGCCTTGTAACAATGGATTGTTGGCAAATACAGGCAGTTAACATTTGAATTAGTTTTTTTTAAATGAAGAGAATGTTTAAATAAGAGAATGTTGAGTAATTTGATGTTCTTTTAAAGTTTTGTTTATAAAATTTCTAGCTCTATTGTATCACCATTTTTTAATTTGTTATATTTTCCTAATTCTGTTTATATGTGAAGGGGCTTGTTTTTTTAAACCAGTTACTACAATAAAAATCCAGCATGGCAAAAAGACAAATATCTAGATTTACTTCAGTTAGGTAGCTCTTCTTTCAGGGGCTCTTGTTTAGGAATTCTGTGTTGTGGTAAATGAACTGCTCACATAATTCCTGATGAATGAGACGACGACGACTTTGGCTGTAAAATTGTTGAGTGGGTGCATATAATCCACCTAGATCAGAGTCCTGGTTTCACCCTGCTAAGATCATTCAATAAAGGTTTCCTATTATTGCTGCCTGTTTTCTGCCTTTGTACCCCACTTCTGACCTCCAAACTTTGAATTAACCCAGATGAAGCACGTTTGCAAACTATACCTTGAAAAATAACCCCAGGCAATTAGTACAGGATCAATTAAAAGCGGATCATTCCTTCACGACTCCGATCAAGTAGTAGAAACATACTTTGTGCAGGTGATGCGAGTGGCTGAAAGCCTAGGGGGGAAACACTACCCAGGCTTCACAAGATCGAGGGAAAAAGACGCCGAGAAAGGGGGACCGGAGCCGTAAGAATACGGCCCTAACGAGCCTTTGGGCAGACTAAGGGCTGCTGCTAAAAGAAATCGAGGGAGAAAATCTGGCCACCACGTCACCAGGGGGTCGGCACCCAAGTAACCGAACACAGGGCATAAAAACCGACTCTGCGGTCGGCAAGCGCAGATTTTGGTAAAAGCGCACTCGTCCACCCCGGACTGAAGGCTGCGGAAGAGCCACGATGGGCCTCTTTCTCCCCCCTCCCTCTCTTCGTAGGCCGGTTTCCTTTTCATTCCTAAATAATCCCTTCTACCGGAGCTCTCCCGTGTCAACCAGCAGCGGAGCTACCTGCAGCTGCTTCGCGGAGGGAGGGAGGGAAGGC